>CALSBV010012105.1:645183-647740 GCA_943590825.1 Bovichtus diacanthus
TGGATCTGTTTCTGCAGAGACCCTGCTGCCCTTCCGCCTGCATTTCCTCTTTTCTTTTCATTTTGCTGTGTTCGGGACGCTTCTGGACGTTTCTCTGCCCCTCGCTCTTCCTTCAGCCTCCAGCTGTCACTCCCCGGCCTCTTCTCCCCTGGGACTCTGCTCTGCCCTGGCTGACACTGTTATTGGTGTTGTCTGAGTCAGAAGCTCAGGAAGCTCCGTTAAATTCTCCTGTCAGGACACAAATACTATGCCTATACGCTAGCCAGACTGAAGATCCCTGCGCTCGCTGGCTAGTGTTGTTGAGGCCGTGAGGAGGAGACAACTCTGACTGTTGTGTTTACAAACCGCAACGGACAAATCCTAAAATGACGTTTTTCTTAATCACCTGTCAATCACAGGCATACACTGATGCCTAACCCTAGGGACAATTCCTCAAAAGCATGTCGCCTAACAAACAGTATGGTCCCATCAGTGTATTCTTATGTTTTTAAGAGATCCTATAGATCGCAGAGGCTCACAGAGGGCTCCACGCACACACCTATCGAATATCAGCATCTCTTGTTACCCATCTTCTCATTGTTCCTTCCGTGTAGGAAGATAAAAGATGACAAATCATTTTTTTTAGATTGCTTCACAGATGTAGTTTGTTCACGCTGTCACCACAGTAAACTGAATGCCTGTTTCCTGATTCTTCCTTTACATTGGGGTCACCCGAACATGACACTGCTTCGTAGTAGACGTAGACGTTATACTTCCATCCGAGTAAAAGAAACGCAGCAAGACAAATAACTTGAAAATGGAGAAATACAGTATTGCTAGCAACTGTCATCGCTCTGAGTATCCCGCTGGTAGAGATTGTGTGAAGGTGGAAAGTGAAGAGGACTAAAAAGCAGAAGAGGGGAAGAAGAACGCGTGTGTGATGTAATGACGGGTGAGAGCTCGGTAACACTAGTCCGCAGAGACACAGGGAGAGAAAACGATAATGTTTTTATCAATCACTCACAAACTGACACGTACAACGTTCGGGAGCACACAAACAAACAAGAACGCGAGCACACAAACACTTCCCGACGCTTTCCCTCGCACATAACAGGCTAGGCCATTTATTTATCCGTGTTCTGTCTCTCACCCACTTGCATTTTTATTTTCTTTTTTTACATTTCCCATGGAGGGGGAGAGTGCGGGACGCTCGGCAATCGGACGCGTCCTCCGTGGTAAAAACGCCCGAGGGAGTTTGTAATGAAACTCATCACTTCACAGGCAAGATATGCGACGACTGCTCAAATCATATTTTTCTACTTGCGTGTGACACAGACCTTATCTCTTAATTTCTATCTAAACAGTGAAAAATCTAATTCTGTTCCATTTTAATCCAACTGTAAAGACGACAAGGCGGCAAATTAGGTAGTAAAGATTCATCCCTGCCTACTTTGGGCTCCCCATTTATTCTGCATTATCCCTCTACTCATAAAAGCTGCTGATGTCCCTCCATCACTCTTCTGGCGCTCTTTAATCATTTTCCAAAGCTGCAGTGAAAAGAAGAAAAGGCAAAAGAAGACAAAGAGATGCCACACGATACTCATTTCACTATCACGACTTGTTTTGCTCGCGCTCCCTCTGTATCCCTTACTCTCTCCCTGTGTCAGATGGGATTCATGTACCTGATCTATTTAGGAGAGTGGGCAACGGTGGAGACTAAGGCACTGAGACACATCCTGCAGGCGGGGACCCTGTTTAAAAAAAATAAAAACATATACACACGTAGCTCGCAAACTACCCCATACACACATACAACAACACATGGAAGTTCGTGCACATTCTCAAGAGTTTTGTAGATATTGTGTGTGGCATAACGGGTTCATCCTCCTCATTCTATAATGTATCTCTCAAAAAAAGTGTGTTTTTCAGGAATTAAGTAAAAAAAAAATTAAAGTTAGTTTTTCTTAATGTGAAAAATCATATTGTAACATTTTTACACATTTTTTGACACTATGCAGTGGCTTTGCCTTGGATTTTATGATTTTTGGTGATATAACATTTGCTGGGTTTGAGGATGGGGGACGTTGTGTCAACGCTCGGAGGGAATTTGTACTTGTATTTACTTCCAACCTTCACAGGGAGGTCAGAGGTCAACGTCAGTTACAGAACATTGCCTCTGGATGTGATAGAGATTCAGTCTTTTGATCAAGGCCAAGTGGGACGGATATTACATTTAATTAAATTCTTGGACTTTGAATGTGTAGCCCAACTCCACTTAATGTAATCGGATAAATTCAGTACATCCTTTGGGTTGCAAAAATGAACACACAAGCGCACCTATTAGCATTCAATTTTCACTGCATTACAGTACACACACACACACACACACACACACACGCACACACACACACACAAAGGATCAAGCCAAAACACAGACACAACTGCCACAAGAATGGTCACATAGAAACTGGCTATGCTACACTTACAGGAAACGTCGAGATACACTATGGCAATATCACTGCGTGCATTAACACACACGCACACACACACACACACACACCCAGAGGCGTGCTTGTAG
>CALSBV010012105.1:647750-683050 GCA_943590825.1 Bovichtus diacanthus
CCGACGTGTGTGCATGCGTGTGTGTGTGTGTGTGTGTGTGTGTGTGTCTGTGTGTGGAGGAAGGAGGGATGTTATGAAATCAGCTACAAGGGAGAAAGACAAAATGCGTGTGTAACATAAGAGGAGTAGCGGAAAAAATGAGACAGGCAGAGTAATGGGTATAAAAACAGACTGACAGCGACACAGACTTACTAAAAAAACTCCTGAAGATTTAGTGAAGTGCAAGCAAACTGCTTATTGAGATGCTAAGTTTGAGGCAGTACCATGTGTCTATCAT
Source organism: Bovichtus diacanthus (assembly GCA_943590825.1). Taxonomy (NCBI): domain Eukaryota; kingdom Metazoa; phylum Chordata; class Actinopteri; order Perciformes; family Bovichtidae; genus Bovichtus; species Bovichtus diacanthus. The sequence goes on from CALSBV010012105.1 coordinate 648,028, forward strand.
TTTCTCTGCACCAGGCAGGGTCAGCAGATAATACTTACTAGTACACAAATTGAAAAAAATCCCACAATTTATAAAAAATGACTTTGAAATTTGTTTCAAATTCAACTGCAAAACGGCTAGAGGCAACCGCAACGTAGGTGCCGACCGAATCCTACATACTTTAAAAGCATGAGCTAGCACATTAATAGGGAATCTGTGTTACAACGAGCAGAAACAGTAGCTGAACAAATGAATGGAGGCACAGCAACTGTTTCAGCGTGTCACCATCATAAGTTACGGCAGTAGTGATGAGATATTTCATGCTGCATTCAAGGACACTCCAGCATCTAAGGCACAGTAGCACAGTAAGCTGCCAAAAAGTATTGCAAGACATTTGCGACTGATGTTTTCTGAATATCAAGCTCAAAGAGTGCGCGATCACTGATGTTGTAAAAAGGAACGTCTGAACTTTAAAGTCCTTGATGTTTGGCCACCATCTCTGAAAACTCTCATGTTGGAGCATCTTTGAACTCTACAGCAGCAATACAGTCTCTGCTCGCGACTGTATTACCCGAAAGCTACTCTTACTTTGTTTGCTGATGTGAAGCAAGATGGTTTTCAGGCCTTTTTTTTTTTTTTTTTTCAATAAAAGGGAAACAGTGACGACCTGGAAAGTTTAACAAAGGAGGTTTGGCTGTTAGGGCACCTCATCTCTGGAACGGCCTGCCCAATTAACTCAGACTTGAAAAAGAAATACCTTCTTTCTAGAAACAATTTTTTTTTTATTTTTTTTTTTTATCAAAAAGTCTATTTTCCTCTCTTTTATTGTCTTTGAATTTTTTTTTTTCATTTTTTTTTTTTTCATTTTTATAACCCTATTCAATTTGGGCACATGTGTTTGCATGTGTGCATTTGTATTATGTATGCACATTGATTCATATGTCTTTCATTATTAATTTGCGATATGTCGTTTGAGAACTTAAACATTTTCTTTTTTCTCACCAGTCTTACAGCTGCGAATATCATCGAATCATCGAAATATAAATATGTAGAATTGTTCCAGTATGGAAAAAGGAAAAGAAAATCTTAGACATGGGCTAGCACCTGCCCACCAGCTCATACTTACAGATTCTCATCCTAAGCACATATTTTTGCAACAGATTTGCGTTTTCGTTAGCTTGTCAGAATATTAGTCGTGTCACTTTTATTTGACAGTCTGCTGTCAGTGGGCTGTGAAATTGTGAGAATAAATGCATTTTTAATGCTAACAGGCAGAAAGAAAGGCTGGTTTTATCACTGGAGAGTTAGCTCTACCCAGATGGCCCATGTTTATCTATAACATCACAGAGGTAAGAGAGGACAGCGAGACACAGAGAGATAACGACTTAAGGAAAAGGAGGGAGGGGAGATGAAGGGAAAGTCGAGTTATGATGTGGTGGAAATGTGTGTGTGTGTGTGTGTGCGTGCGTGTGTGTGTGATAGCCAGCAGGCAAAAGATCTGAATGACTGTCCCAGATACCCAAATAAGTCTCCTCACATAATTCTACATCGCAATAGCTTAAGTCAGCAGGGATGAGACACACACACACACACACACACACACACACACACCCTTGTGCACATGATCACCTAAGCTTCCTCATCTGCCACTCTCATCTTGCCTGGTTCATCTGCCTATGTATCACTGACTATAACGTGGTTAGGTGAGACTGAATGCTACAGTCAAACCATTTCAAACACACACACACACATGCACACACACACACATGCACACACGGGCACACACACACACACACACACAGATACTAAAATCTATCTCAATCGATCTACACATTATGAAGTTAAATATCATGACATACCATATGGTTCCCAGAGCACTTATGATTTACATTTTCTGCTGTTGCACTATATTTGTGCTGTGTGCGTGCGTGTGCGTGTGTGCGCGTGTGTGTATCAGCGTGTGTGTGTGTGTGGCATCCTGTCGAGACAGACTGATCCACAGCAGGCGTTCTTTGATTGTGTTATTTAAGCGCTGTGATTCTCCACGTGCAAGCATTTTACACACACACAGACACACACAGGCGTGCACACACGCAGCCAATTAACACCTCAGTCTCCCTGTGGTATGCCGCAATCAGGCTGGATATTTTTAATCAAACATGAGTGCTCACATAGCCACACACCTGCACTGCACCCATTCACACACACACACACATACACATACATGCAGATGCACACAGTTTCAGTGATCTGAAATCATATGAGCTACAAGTTTAGCAACAAGTAATTAGGCTGTGTTATTGATTAGCCTGATGCGCAATTAGCCTCTAGCTCTAGCATGATCGTTTATTACTATTTGGAAGTGCAACGTGATGGGATGGTAACACTAAGGTACTGTAAGCATAGTTATGAGGCAATTCACACGATGCCACCTGGTTTTTGTTGGAGCTTCCCGCCGAGTCCATCAAATACAAAGCTGAAAGATGTGCTTGGCTACCAAATGCACAATAACGCCATGTGAAATACAACGTCAACAGAGAGCCGAAGCCCTGATGTCATGTCTGAGGTAGCCTCTGCTCCACTAGCTCCTGTAAGGCGGCATTCACACCAAATCAGGCGTAGCGGGAGAAGAAAACCCGCCAGTCCTCCCATTCATGTCAATGTTTGAGTAGTGCGTTTAGGCTGCAGCAGTGGAGATGGCAGAGGATGGTGAAAAAAACTCTCTCTGCCGTCTACAAACTTCAGTCCTCTCTGCTCTGCTGTAATTACAGACATGTCTGAACTCGGCACGGCCCCCGCATGGACCTGTCTCTTTTAGTTAAATCTAAGTGCGATGGTCTAGTGCTCATGGGAAATAGTGTTTGTTAGGATGCTAAAAAACAAAACGATATTATCTTTTTAAGAATGCTGCCTTTATCTAGACATATGGAGGGAATCACATGCCATAATGCTGAGTAAGTTTATGTTCCAAGGCTATTATTGTTAGTATTATTATTATTACCAATGCCAAATTGATTTTTAATGAGGTCTTCTTACTTCTGCAACAGAACCCAGAAGTTCCGTTTTTTTCAGATCAGCTTTCTATTGGACATCTGTTCCAGGCTTGATCACTGGAACAAGTTGCCTTTAAATTGAAGCTTCCAATAGTATCAGCGTCCAATCCAAACATGAAACAGAAAACTCAACCCACACGACCGTCTGCTGTGCTCATGGCTGCTAACCTGCAGCAAATGTTTCTCCTCGTTGGCCTGAATCGAGCCACTAAAATGGTCAGAGTGTAGCGAGCTGTCAGACTGTGTCAGTGACAGAGGCCATTCACCCTGCTGAAATGTCAATGAGCCAGACACGGCATCCCTTTCTGCTCAGGGAAACTAAAGCTTTGTGCACTAGCCCGCTGGTCGGAAAGTGTCTATATAATAAGAAGAAGGACATTTACGATATGAAATGAGAGTGATAAAAGAAGCGATCAGATGGACAGCAAATCCAGGATGGAAAAGGAATGGCGGAGTAGAAAGACAGAACAAAAAGCAAAGTATTTTAGAGAGTATTTTACTCTCATCTCTGTGCACTCGGCAGAGCTTGGCTCAAAGACCACAGCGATTAATTACCTGCAGGCACATTACGGACACCTGCGATGATTTATGGGGCCCTTTATGGAGATGCACAAAACTGATAGGTCAAGTTCGGGATACGAACGAACGGCCGAGGTAAATCGTGCTCCAACTCATAAGACAGATGAGTTAAAAGAAAAAAAAACCCAGTAAAACTTTCATTTAATTTAATGTGCATTAGGCACAGTTGTAGTTCATCTTGCTCAAAATCTGCCTTGAAAGTGTACGTAGACACACAAACACAGATGCTAGCCTACATTGGGTTGTTGTTGCGTGTTTTGTTGCTCGTGCCCACGGGCTCTTTTCTCCCTCTGTTCTCTTCATCCCCAGCAGAGAGATTGAGAAATAAATAAATCTTCATTATTTTTATGTTAAGCAGAACTCCACTGTATCCATTATGCCTGCATGAAAGATTTTGTCTGCAAGACAATGCATGTGTAAAAATAAATAAAAAAAGGCACACTCACGTCGGCTTTCACGCACAGAAACTGGAGCTCGCAGGTAGCACGGCTTCAGCGTGTTGCTCAAGGACACATAAAGCAGGACACATGGCTGTTTGGTGGAAACAGTGGCTGCTGTGGGGAACAAGCCTGTTCCTGTGAGCCAGGACATGCTTCCCCAGGCTAATATAACCCTGCCAGAAGGATGATATTGGAGTGAGTTTTTAATGGACAACATGCGTATAAAAAAAAAAAAGGAAAAAGATGTGTGTGGTCCTTATTGCAGTTCATGCCAGGGAACATCTTTCTCGAGGCAACTTTTTGAGTTAGATATCACTTTGTTGAACAAACAGTTGGATTCCCAGCCACGGGCTATCTGTTCTATGCTTATGTAAGTGATAGTCTTATATAACCAGACGATCTTGAATTCAATGTTTTGTACCACTGGATTCCATTTTATTACTAATGAGGAGGAATACCCTAATAATGAAGAAAAGAAACTGTGGCAGAAATCTCAAGTGAATAAACAAAAACAAAGACGCTACATTCTTAGCTCATTATCCGAGGGAAATTAGATTTCAAGAAGGCTAAACTGTTTGATTAAAGGTTAAATGAATAAAGAGTGAAAAAGGTCATATTTTAGGGAGAAAGCACAACATATACTTCTTGATTTTGTGCCACAGATTGGGCTATTACAGGCTAATGAAATCCCAGGTGGAGGACTGTAGTCTATGACAAATGAAAAGGTCTGTAACTGTGTTAGACGTGACGCTGAGAAGGTTAATGTCAATCAGTATGGTAAAGCTCTTAGTGATATTATACCCAAAGGGTTGTAATCACGCCACTAGAACAGATTTATACAATCGCGTCACGTCCACAAAGTGCACGAGGCGATGACACTCGCGTTACACAGAAGGAGTGAGGTTATATATTAAATGGGTTTTGTTCTGTGGATTTTTCAATCAAAGAGATCTTTTCTCAGACAACGATTACATGCAGATGTATTATGGCTCCATTCTTCACAAAAATGACCTGACTATGAAAGTGCTGTCAAATACAACCTCGCGAAATAGAAATGGATGAGAACATTTGTTTAATAAAGTTATTACACCGGTTGTGGGCGTGGGAGAAGATTTATTAGGTGTCTCAGGGCAAAACACAAAGTACAAACTATGAATATTTTTTCCTCATTCTTTAATAAGGCAACTAAAAGCCAGTATTTAATGTTACGTTGTGACCGTTTTCTGGTCAAACTGTCTGTGACAGATGAGCAGCTCATTCAGTCGCAGACTATGTGCGAGACAGAACGCTTCAGGCACAACAACAGCGTCTGTGGGAAGAGCCAAAACCAGCAGCAACAACATCCCCGCTCCCACCATCCCCTCACACACACTCAAACACACATCAACACACTCTATCTCATTACCCCAGGGGTGTCACACTGAACACCCTCCTTTCACTCTCCAGATCTCTGGACTCTATGGTGACTTTTGCATGTGGAAAACTGAGACCTCCCAGTATTTGGCTTAATGTAATGCACATGTACCATAGGAGCAGTAAGAGGTAGTAACATATCTAACACTACTTTATTTTACATTGCATTGAATTACTCATGTCACTATATAATTATACTTAATTGCGACTTTTTTTTTTTTTTTTTTTTTTTTTTTAATATATATTGTATGTCATATTATTATATTCTCTTTTAAATTTTTCAATTCCATATATTTTATAGTATCGCACAAGACTGTATAGTATGTATATATATATATATATATACTTCTCATATATTATATATGATATCATACTGTTTATACTAAATATATTATTAAGTAAATTGTACTTTTCATACTTCTACTTATAAACTGTAACTATATATACATATCGGTATATATATGTGCACCTATGTATACTAACACATCATGGCCGTTTTGCACACTTCACTTCACACAGTTTAAGTAATTGTAATGTACTGTAACTGTATATATTGTATAGGTAACACTTTATGATAACCATCATAAATAAATTGTAAATTGAAAGTTAATCAAACTTCAGGTAATAATTATTTTACTGATGATTAATAATGTTTGCTATTTATTATCAGTGGTATCATTTATTTTATTTCAACTGTTTATTGTTGAAGACATTATAACATTGTATAAACTTTGTTAAGTATATTTTGGATGGCTATTATAAGTTTGCAACTGATGATTATAATACCTTGTTAAATGGTTAATCCATAGTTTGTAACACATCTTTAAACATTATTTAGACAGAGGGTTAATAATCGGTTTCTGGTTCATCTCTCAATGTCATGTTTATAGATGTTTTACAAACTATTGCTTAAAGGTTAGAAAAAAATGTTGGTTATCATTTATAAAACACCTAATATAGTATATAAAATGTTGTAATGTGTGCAACAACAAATTGATTAATAGTTTACTAATGTTATCAGAATGTAATTGTTATCGTCTCTTGCTAAGATACAATATGTCATTTATAAACTAATTATTTCATATAAAAAAAAGAATGATAAAATAACAAATTATTGCATTACTCATAATTAGTAAACATTATTTATTATCATTTCATTGTTTATCAATAGTATACAAAAAAGACTATTAACTGAAGTTTAAATGATCCTCAATTGACCATTATTGACCAATATTGTTGTTATTATAGTGTTACCGTATTTCATTCCAATAGTTTTAATTTGTTTTCTTAGCCTGTCTCTGTGCTGTTGCAGCATGTGCTGTAACACAGTTCCCCTCTGGGTTCAATAAAGTGTAATATCATCCTCTCTTATCTTATCAGATTGGTTGAGTTTTGTCATAAAGTACAAATGAAATGAAAGCTTTTAATCTGTTTATCTTTTAATTTCCCACAGATGCAATTTGGATTCTTCTGAATCGGTGAAATCGTGGGCCCCCAGGTGTTTCCAGGTCAAACACAAGTACGCGAAGAAAGCTACAGCGTTTCACAAACTGCAGACTCATACCAAACAAAATGCAATCCATGGCTCGTGGCAATTAGCTTCCTATGTTTTATTTCTCCGTAATTACTTCATCATTTGAAGAGAAAGGAAGCGCAGTCATACTTCAAACAACAGTGGCACTTGAGATTCCCAGACTGAAGGCACATGGCCTCATTCAATGGTAATTACTTTTATTAATTACTGAACAAACACCAAGAGCCTCCACTTTTAAATTGCGGTGTGAGGATAATAGAAGCTCAATGTCCTCGGCTGGCATTTATCATTCAGTATAAGTAAATTCTCCAGATACAGCCTGTATAAAAGTTACCATCATTGTAAAAGACAGTCCAATGATTGGTTTTATGCGTATAAGGGATTTATGCAAGGGAGCATATACACTTATCTTGTTCCAGCAGTGTCAACTTACTGCTGTTTTTCATAACGTGTCATTTAATAGTGTATGGAGCTTAACATTAAGGTTCTGCTTTCCCACTCTTCATAGTATATAATACCATTACTGCCATGGCTTGAGTAGATTAGAGGAACTTTGCAGTTTTCCATCACAGAGTTGTATTACTTTGGAGTGTCTTTAACATGGTTGCCACAGCAGTTCAGCTCCTTCCATTATCTCCTTCATAAACTGTCGCTGCTACAATAAACTCCAATAAGTCAGCCTACTGCATCCTGTACAGCAGAAGAGTGTTTAACGAATGCGCACTTTATTTCTGTGAGAGAAAAATAAAGAGTGGCTCCGTTACACGCACAATTTAGCAGTAGTCAATACTTTGCATATCCAACCTGTTGAATGATGTCATAAAGACTTTAAACTGAGAGAAGAAGGGTTCCTCAATTCTCACACACAAACACACACACGCACACACACACACACACACACACACACACACACACACACACACACACAAACACCTTCCTCATAAAGGCACAAATCACAAGCTAAGCTTTTTGTTTCTTTCTCGATCAAGATTTCCCTTGTGATGAATTAGAGTCTCAGCATTATTATTTGAAACCAGGCAAACCAACCCGCACTACACACACACACGCACACACACACACAACAAAATGTTTTGTGCCGTGGGGACCAAAGTCCCAATTAACTTTATTACTGACATTACAACTGGAGACAGTGTGAAGACAGATTACATAACACATGCACTCATATGCACGCACACACAAATAAATGGTGTTGAAATACTTTTTTTCGCCCCCAAAACAAAAAGTCATGCCATGGGGGGGAGATGTGTTTGTCTCAGTTCAGGGCTGCCATTAGTCCTGATATTAGACCCACATATGCATGCCCCCAAACAAATAAACAAACATTCCCCCTCAGCTAACTTCCTAATCCTGGGGTCTGGACGCTACATGGGGCAGCGTGAGATATATATATATATATATATATACTGTGAATAGGTTTGGTGTTTTTAATCAATGTTTTGTTTCACCACAAAGAGAGCCGCCATATGTTTGGGTAAAATATTAGCTTTGTTTTGTTTTTTTTGTTGAGAAAAGTTACGTTTAGTTTTTTTGTGTTGTTTTTTTTTTTTTTTGTGTCAGCATCTAGTGGTCACTAGCAGAACTGCACCATCGGAGTTTCTCATTCCCTCTAATTGATATTAGTCCTTTAAATGATATTCTTTACATCCCATGTTTTACCTCTTTCCATCTTTCACTCCCATCCCATCTATCTTCTAAGGACCCTCCTCTTTTTTACAGTTTTACCAAGTTTCTAAATGACACTATGAAAGGCCTGTTTACTCCTTGCCTTTTTGCTCCCTCCCTCCCGTCTTCCCCCTGCTCCTCCTTTCTGTCTTCCTTTCTCCATTAACAGACATGAACAAGCAGCCATCAATCCTCAGCGAGCGGCATCACAGATCCATTAACCTTAACAACGCAAAACATTTCATCCCTGCATCCATTCACCATCCATTCTTTTATTTTCTCCATCCGTCTTTCATCTCCTGTCATCTGCACTCTCTACTGACGCATATATCAGGACTATTATCATCCTTATACCAAAACAATGGGCAGCCAAGACAGTGTCAGAAAAGTATTTTAAAGTTCAATAATTACTCTTTTTCGGGTTTCACCTTAGTTAGCTGTAGTGTTAATTTAGTCAAGGAAAACTATTGCTAAATATGTTCGTCAATGACCTTTTTTTGACGAAGACGAGACGATGACGAGGCAGCATTGACGACGTCGCTAAGCCCTAACTGAGACTATTTAAACATGCGATATTTTTGGCGAAAAAAGACGAGACTAAAATATAGTTTTAAAAATGAAAAAACTTCGCCAAAATCTCCCTTTATTTTCATTGAAAAGAAGAAGAGACACAATATTATAGACTGTTTTTATTCTTTCCAATGCAGCAGGTCCGTGTCCTGTGTTAGATGAGACTAAAATGCCTACACTTTTAGTCAACTCGACAAAACAAAACAGGATGAGGTCAACAAAATATGCTAAAAGCAGAACAAGAATATTTGACACAGGATTAAGATTTAATTAAAAAAAAATTGCTGATAATAGTAACACTACTAAGCTGTAACATAATCATACATGCAAAGCATAACGATTCGGCAAGCCCGTTCACAACCTTGACATCAATGCAGCAAGACAGTTGAGCTGGAATTAAAAAGGGTTGATACCATAAACTGCTATCAGTGTGGCAATAAAAAGCTGCAGCAGTGTGTCTGTGAGGTCAATATTAACAAAGGCTAGAGCAAAGACCTCTACAGGCTCATTGCAGTACATTCCTGTGAAATGAAAAAAAAACAGACGAGAAATGTCTCTTACACTTGAGGGGAGAGCCTTTTTAAATCCTCTTTTTCAGTTACATTTAATAAAGTCTACATGTGTGAATGTTGCCTGTAGGCCACCTTAGATTGTAGCAGTTAACAAGCGTGTAGCTTTGGGATGCAGAAATGATTACCACTCAGTAGACCAAAATGCCAGACTTCACATAGAACAACCGGCATGTTAACGTTTAAACCAACACCGTAAATTAATTAAAAAAGCAAAACACCTTGACAGCTCAGATCAGATTGGCAGGAGGAATATAACCGTGTTGCACTGAGACCAAACTGCACCTCAGGGTTTAAACAGTGTTTTCGGAACTGCAGGAGCTTAGTCTGTTTATTGCCGCGTTAGTTGTATCGACTGGTATACAGGATTGGGATTATTTTGCCCCAGTTTCTCATTAAAACCATAGTGAATAGCCAGCAATGACGCTACAGTACCTGATTTAATTGCCTTCATTTCGTTCTTGGAGCCTCTGGGAACCATTGCTGTAATGTGTAGTTTAGATGTCATCATCGTGAGTGTGACAACTTTCAATCGTTTGGATTGATCAGCACTGACACAAAACACCGTAAATTGCTCTTAAAATCACAGTTCACAGTTATATACTGTTATTTGGCTATAATCTATGTTCATTTGCTGGAGCAGCGTTTCTTCACTCATGTTGAAGGATCAAGTAATTACAAGCAAATTTTTTTGTTATAATTTTCAGATACAGTGGTATTTACAATATGTCCTGAGTATGATTTGGTTATAATCACGGGAGTTATCATTTAATTATGTTTGTTTGCATTTTGTTTTCCACATTTTATTGTTTTTATTTCATAGGCAAGGCATAATTATGAGATAGAAATGATCTTGATTAGATTACATTAGGTTTTGTTTCTCTCAACTGAATACTCTGCACCTCTGTAGTATTTAAATAAACATTAGCATAAAACATTTCTGCAGGGAGTTGCAAAATGTGTCCTAAAAATTGCAACGGCAACACTGGGAAACTATTTATAAGCACCTCGAGTAGTCCAACGCAATTTTAGCAGTCTGGTGGTCTAAGGTTTATCATTTTAAAAGGTAAAGAATAGTACAATACAATAATCATTTGCCCATATGCATTGCATTGAAAGAGTTATTGGTTTCTGTAATCACTCCTCTTGTTCTCACCGGCTGTGAAACCATCTCTTGCTTATATGGTCCCAATGTAGGAAATTGGGGACAAGTCCCTTTCTCTCTCTCGTTGTTTCTGCAACATGGCGGAATTCAATGTCATGGCATGCAGCCTCTTATAGCACGGATCTCTTCCAGGAGAGACTGACCAGTGCAATGTACTTCCAGTTTCTTATTGGAATTGGGAATTTCTTCAGACTGGTCTTGATATTGTCCTTAATACAATTATTTTGCTGGCCGGGGCGTTGAACATGCGGATGACATGGCCAGTCCATCTGATCTGCATTATTGTTGCGATGATGTTGTTCATGCTGGCTTCCTTCTTCTTGGCGGTATTGTTCCAGGACTCTCAGGTGTCTGCTGTAGGTGGGCTATGATTTGACAATTTGGACAATTGCTCTGTAGACCTGGGGCTGTATTTACAAAAAAAATCTGAGAATACTGTCAGAGAGCTCCTAATTTAGCCTGAACAATTCTAACAAGAAGTCTTAATTTAGGAGCGATTTAGGAAACTTCTCAGTACAACTCTGTGCAAGGAAGGGACAGAAACTTTCACCTAAGTAATAAGGTGTGGTTGACCCTGTTGCTCAGTATGAGGCATTCGTTTAAAAAGGTGTGATTGGTTGATTGAAAAGAAAAAAGGACCATGATAATGAGCCTAGAATGGACAGTGACATGGTTCAATTATGAATTATATATTCTATATATTACATCTCTGTTGCATGAATTGTAAGTCATTCTTAAAAGTAGTCTTCATTCTATTCAAAAATGCATCCTTAAGTTTATCAGTCGGAGTTCGACAAATCAAGCGGGTTTCTTCCAAAGTTACAGAGTTTTCAGTTCAAAATTCTCTCTGAGTTCCCTAAGTTGCAGTTGAGGCACAGTAACATAAAGCGTGGCTTTGTACTAAACAGACAGCAACTTCAAAAGAAGCCCTTCATTGAATTCCTGAAGCCTCACTTTAGCTTTAGTTCAACTTTAAAATGCAGGACTGTGGATTTCACTTCTATTGGAATCACATTAGGAAGAGCTCTTCATGGCAAATACAGACGTTGGGAAATTGACAATCACTACCTCTTTTGAGTTATTGGAGTTATTGAAGTCCACCCTGAGAGCCAGTCGCATGGGGATACCCCAGGGGTCTGTTCTAGGTCCATTGCTATTCAGCATGTATATCAACGACCTACCTAAGAGTTGTCCTGGTGTTGGCTGCCAAATGTATGCCGATGACATGGTTATTTGTACATCTGCCAGAACATCTAGCAAGGCCGCTGGGCAGCTACCTGAATCCTTACATTCTGTATCACAATGGCTTGAATTACTTAACACTGAATGTAAAAAAAGACTGTTTCAATTCGTTTTTCTATACGTAAATGACAGCAAAATGAAAGATTCATGGTAAAATACAAAAGGAGGTCTTAAGTGAGCTTGGCAATGTCAAGTACTTAGGAATCCTCTTATACTCTCATCCAATATTTGATAAACACGTGCATTATATCTGCAAAAAAATGTGATCAAATCTCAACTGCTTTAGTCTCATCAGAAAGTATCTGCCACAATACACGGTAAAGCTTCACACCTCTCATATTGTATTACTACCTGGTCACAAGCCTCACAATAAACTATAAAACCAACCATATAACTGTATAACCAGACAATAAAAATGACGAACAATAAACACAATATGTTCCACTTTGAAAGCTTCATAAGCTATTCCAACTTAAAGCAATTTTTTTTAATGTCTACACGGTCATGCTTCATCCCTATTTAATGAATGTGTTACAAGACAAGCGCACGGCAGCGTAGTCAACACACAGGCTTTGATTAACGGTAACTGTTGCATAGTATTACGAAAAGGTATTAAATAACGGCTAAAAAAACAAAAATAGATATTGTTCTCATACCTAATACCCCCGTAGACACCTGCATCAGTGGATGTATTTCTAAATGTATTTTTTTGTGGATGTATTCTGTTAATCTACTGTATCTGTGAGTGCATCTTCTTTCATATTTTAAGTTTTGCTTTAAAAAGCCACTTGTGGACAGGTGTTTTAAATTAGAGTTTTACTACAAACACTTAACACGGTGCATCTGGTCATTATGCATTGATATATGTTACAATTCTAACGCTACTGTGATTTATACATCAACAAAAACTAAATCAAACTGGGTGTTTTGTCAACCTAAAAGATGCACATTTAATTACAACCAAAAACAACCTCAAAACATTTCACCGTACTATCTTGCGAAACGATGCATCTCCATTAATGTCCTCATAGCGTCCTGTATTTTATAGTGTTCAGAATTTAACGTCCATCCTGAACTAGCTTTTAAAACACACATGCTGAACTAACCAGTAATATTATCCCATTCTTAGAATTGTGACAGCATTCACGCTTCAAAGGCTCTTCTTAAGGCGAGGGTCCTTTGTGTGAGCAGACCGTTCATATGAAGGTATAGTGAGCTAAAGCACAGTACTTTGATCCCTTTTTCCTCCTAATAATCAGACCCATTTCTTCTTCCCTGGGCTCCTTTAGGTAGATGAAAATAATTACCAGTTTAGTTGGAATGTGTGTGTGTGTGTGTGCGTGTTTGAAGAGGCAAGATAGGTTTAAAGATTCCCACCAGGTGGATATATGCGGCGCAGAACACCTGTTGATAGAAAAATCTATGGGCAGACACACTATGCGGAACACACACACACACACACACACAAGCTAGGAGGGCCGGGGTGGGGGGAGGGGGGTGCAGACCGTGCCAATTGTTTGTCTCCTAGAATCAAATGGGAGGTGATTTTCTGACGACCAAAGGGGAGAATGGAAAATGACAAAATAAACGAGTGCTCTTTTCTCCCTCTTCTCTTTCTTTCATCTGCCGCTGCGCTGAAGAAGAACGACCTGCCACAGTCTTTTTGTCGAGCTGGCTGATACAAGCGCTCACGCAAGACGCGCTCTCACGCACACAATCTTCTGCGCCAAACCACACCGTTGTTGACTCTGCGTGATCTGATGAATGACACGCCCATTTCAATTACGGCCCCTCCTCTGTGCCTCTGGCTGTCTCTCGCATATAGACATACCTTCCAGCCACCATCGAAACACCGAATCTAGTGAGGTGTCCACACTTTCCACGGGGGTGGCTCTGTGTTTGAACTGAAACATCAGCGAAGAAAATGATAATGAGTAAGCCCTTGTTGTCCCTCTCCTATGTCTCACAAGGATATTAAGGCCTAAATAAAGGCCGAAGGGCTGAGGGGAAGATTGATTGGGTAGAAGTGATTAGATGGGATGAGGACCAATCTGTAAGGTCTCTGAAATGTCGCCATTCTGGCTCCTCAGCAATCAGATAATGTCACACAAGCTGCCACTCATTTGGAAACCTGCCCCTGAGCAGGGTGTTGAATTCCCTCTTAGGCCAAAAGGAGAATGTTGAGAATCTCTGTATGTCAACTTGTTTTAACATAATAAATGTCTCTTGATAAATGCTCTTCTTAGTAGTTTTTTTTTTTTTTTTTTTTTTTAACACAAAGCAAATAGTTGAAGGGGGATATTCCACGAGAGCGTCGTGTGTCATGTTGTTTAGTCATTTTCTGAGATAGCTTGCCGGGAGCTTTACTTGAAATAACAAACCTAAAAAGACAACCTTATGTTTTGCTGACCTTCGCAAAAATCCATACATTTTATGAAACATTAACTCTGGAGAAAACAAAGGCTTTTCACACTTCACCAAAGCAATCATTTACTATTACTGTAAAAGCTGAGCTTTCAATCTGGAGTCTTTTCCTACGGGTCTGCATTCTGACCTCAGAGGATCCTCTTTTAGGTCTGTTTTTGTTCCTCCCGCACGCATTTGGTCATGAGTGTGGGGATCTTCCAACTAAAGAAATACAAACAATAAAATCATTTTACAGCTACGAATGCATCTGCTGAAGAATTTCAAAAGACATCAGTCCACAAACCACGTATTTGATTTACACTTGCAAGAAGTCAATATCAGCAAGTGACTGCAGCTGAAAAGTTACGGCTACAGAAAGTGAGAGAGGTACATTTCTCTAACATGAAGGAGAAGTAGTACATTATTATTTTACAACCCGGGGTTAAATTCATATGTTTTTAACCATAAATGTACCCTAAGCTTAAAACATTTATGTGAACCAAGACTCAACTTCATTTTGCATTTAGTTTTTTGCTTTTTTGCTCATTTCACAAAGTTTGAACTGGTTCATCAGGTCAAACCACTCTGAGAACTTTAACAAACAAAACTTTTTTAAACTCTTCTCCTCTTCATTTCTGTCTCGAGAGCTTTCTAGGAAAGCTGCTGCAGACAAAGCTTGTCCTTAATGCACAAGTACATTAACTGGACTTATGATTTCAGTTGATAACATGTAGTTTCTATTGTCTCTATGTTAATGTACAGCATTTTTGTTGTAAAGTGTCCACCAAGATAGCTTTACACCTGTTCAAGGAAGAGATGCCACTGGTAGTAACATAATAGTTCAGGCTTGGTTTACAAATGAAGAAGTCTTAATGATTCCACAAATGTTGCTGTTCTAAAAATGACCTTTCACCAACTAACAGTATACAAAAAAAGGAAAACTCACAGAGAAGGGGAGAAGTGATCAAACCACGAGACCAAACCAATATTATTTATTCAAGAAAGAGCAGAAATAAGTAAAACCGAGTGGCAGTAAGGATGATTACTCAGGAAGAGGGAAGGCGTTTGTTAGAAAGCAAAATGGTGCATGGAAGGAGGAAAACAGATGAAATATGATGGATGTATAGGAGGGAGAGAACGAGGTGTAAGGCATGAGGAAATGAAAGAAGGACTGTGGCAGATGGTAAATGCAGCTGTAGTCCAAATGGCCTCTTGATGCTCTGTTACACAGGCACGCGCACACACACGCACGCACACACACAGTGTGAAAGGTCAGTACATGCGGTCACAGCACAAAGGCCTCGCTGGCATCACTTACGCTTGTACCTGTGCACTTGTAACTTACAACATACTGACACAGGAGAAAGACACTTAATGTCCATTTTGCTTTTCCACAGAAACACTGAAATACACTTAAGTTAATTTCTCTCACCCTTATTAGTCATTAAAAAAACAATTGTTTCTCACTAAGGTGTGATTATTGTACACCAGCAGAATAATTGGGATGGATGAACATCATGTAGTTTTATAAGAGATTCAGCAGAGCCAAAAAGCGACCTAAATACAGCACATTTATGTATGTTAACATCATCTCAGTGTAAACTATAAAAGACAAAAATAAAAGTGTGGGTTTAAAAATCTGATACCTCTGCTATAGTTCATACAACTGAGGAGTTAAAGAAACTGGTGAAAGGTGAAGGGTCTGCTAACATTTGCATATGACCAGGAACTACACAATATTCTTATTGGATTGTTCTTCAGCACACTTTTTACACCCGATGCCATTTTTCAGTGGCAATGAATGCAAGTAGTAGTATTTCCTGTGGCGGTCCAGGTGGTGGGGGGGGGTGTAACTTGTCCAACCGAGTTCTATCACAGATAGTTACATGGCTTTTTAAAATATGAAAAATAAAACATTATTTTTTCCTGAACCTTGCCATAACCAAATCATAGTTCCCATGCATAGATTGAAAAACATTGGCATTGAGCATTCACAAATATTACCGACTGTAATTCAGGGTTTTGCAGTATGGACCATTTTTAAATTTGGTAATAGGGTTGCAGTACATGGATATTTGAGTATATACTTATCTTTATAGTGGTACATTAATAAATAAGTAACATAATTTATATAATATTTAAATTAGCTTAATTTGTTCATATTTTGGCTTTTCCGGCTTTCCTCCAATTGTGGAAATTCATGTCTTAACTGAAAGTCTTAACTATTTTTTGTCTTAAAAAATAAAAAAAATGCATTAAAAAGTAGTGAGCATAGACTCTTTATGAGTTAAAATACACTGGTGCACTAAGATCTGCGTATAGAGGTAAGACTTAATGACATTTAGGCCGTGGGGCTTATGAGCTTCATGATGAAAAAAGCTTCATATTTCCTACTGAATGTGTATTGATGTGTACTGAGAGTAGAGGCAATATCTTCACCTGCAAAAAAATAAATGGAGTCAATGAAAAATCAGCCGGCACTTTTTCTCATCACCTGTAAAACAATCCGTCAGCATCAACTGACAAAAGCAATGAATTTTTTATATGGTGAGGCAGACACAGAGCCTGGTCTGTAAATTTGTGAATTTTGACAGGACAGCAAACCTTGTGAATGGTGAAGTTTTATTCTAGTCGCTCTACAGAGAGAGGGATAGAGAGAGAGATAGAAAGAGAGAGAGATAGAGAAACAGTGCCACTGTACAGAAGAGCTCCTGTGAAATTCACACAAAAAATATTGTTTTTACTCTTTATCATTTATAATTCTCCATGATGATGTATTCCAGTATGAATTTACAAGCGATGTATACAGGTGTCATTTCTAAATATATTCAAAATAGTTCCTTAAAAGTCATTGAGGAAGTATTAGTTTAAAAAAAAAAGCTCTATTCTTACAGCAAACCATAAAGAAAGAGGTCTCGTATCTTTGGAGGGATAGCAGACTCAAAGTAGAGGGTTGCTTTTTTTCTTTTATCTTCTTTACAGTTGAAGTCCTGACTACACATGAAGGAGAGGGGAGAGAGAAGCAGAGCTGGTGATTCAGTAATTCTCACCTGCCATTGGAGGAAGAGCAAGGAAGTCCCGCCATACCGAACCAAGCCCTGACCCCTGACCCACGACCCCATTGAGCAAAACGTGGCCTGATAACGACCCGTCAGCCAATGAGGAAGTTGCACTAGGGTCAGGTCCTCGCCTTCTCCTCCAAAACAGCAGCAGCATCTTCATCGTGTTAAACATAGATCATTTTTTTTCTCTCAAATATGTATATACTCACACCTGGTTACAACGCATTAGTGATCATAACATCATAACAAAAATAACAAACAAAAAAAAGAAACATAAAACATTAAAATTGTTACATCTGGGGTTGCATGCCATCACCTCATTATTTATCATTAAATGTAATTAAAATACATTTTTGTCATTAAAAAGAGCAGGGTTGTCATCACAAGGGTGTGTCTGAGTGAGTGTGTGTGTGTGTGTGTGTGTGTCTGTGTGTGCGTGTGTGTGTGCGCGTGTGTGTGTGTGTTTGAACATAAAACAGCATCAGTTTACATGACAGTTCTGTAAAAGTGGAACAAATAGAACAAATCATCATGAGTTCATAAAACGCAAGGGTGCCGTTATGATATTTTTTTTTCATGTGCATATTGTTCACTTGTCAGCTCACTCAAGCAGCATGTGGAGATAAATATGATAATAATAATAAATATGCAGAAAAGATGCAAAAAAAGACAAATGTTGTTCGTCAGTCAACATTGGGTAAGCTGATTGGGAAGCAAGGAGAGGTTCACTGAAGTATTCCAAGAGTACAAAAGGGCGATATGACCGTGGTTGTTAAAGATGGAGCTTCAATTGAAACACAGTGGCTAATGCAGTCGACTGCCATTAAAAACCATGGAAAGAAAAGAGAGAGATTCCTGTTTGAGTTTTCCATATAAGGGTAGCTTTTCAGAATTTGGACGTTCAAGTAACATCCTCCATTCTGTTAAGGGCGCTCGAGAGTGGAGCTGCACGCAACACGCCCCTCACTGAGCAAAGCGGTCTAAGCCCCCTACCGCCATCTCTCCTTCACCTCCTCTTCTTCTCTCTTTACTTGGGTTGCATGAGTTCGGGAAAATATCCGAACTGGAAGACCTAGGACTGGTAAACATCAAAAGGAGAAAAGTTTGATTCTGCTTTGCGGCCGCTATAAATCACGTTGTTGTTTTTCTTATTTTTTTTTTCTTTATAAATTTATTTTCTACAAAAAATCTGCATCCTGTTCTGTTGCTACGGTTGAAGCTCCCCCAAAACGCACATAATCATCCTGAGGTATTTTATTTGATACAATTTGGCTTTGTGAATCCAATCAATCAAGCAAATCAGTCAGTTAAGATGGTTACATGATTTTTCTTTTGCCTGTACAATTTGTACAGCATAATGCTACAAAAAAAAAAAAGAGTTTTTTGTGGGCACGCGTGTACATGGAAGAATGTGCATGTGCAAGTCTTTTCTGCTAAGTGTTATCAAAAATAACAAACAAACAAACAAATGCATAAACAATCAGTTTAGGAACCAAATGTTCTGGTTAAGACTTCAAGCTTACCCGAGTTCTGCCATGCACACACACAACTTACTCCACATTAAGATGGATACATGATTGATGAGCACATAACAGTGGAGCCTCCTTGGCTCCATCCCTCTCCATCTTGCCCCGCCCAACCCACCCAAACAACGCTATGAAGGTAAACAATGGATCCATCTCAAGTAGTCTTCAGATCCTCAAGAGCCCTGGTTGACTGTGGATCAACAGTAATTGATGTTCAATAATTGTTAACCCAATCTCCAATTAGACTGTAGTGGTTAAATACCGTATAGCTCTAATACTGCTGTACCAACCAAAGTTCAATTTTACAAAAAACTAAGGAAAAGTGAAGTACTTCTATAGTTGTCCAACACTCTAGTGATGTGTCACGTTGATCGAGGAAGGGAAGAAGGAAGGAGTAAAGAAGGAAGGAATCGTCAGTGTTTTTTTTTTTATAGCTAATACCCTGTTTCTCAGTTGCAGGGAGGTCGAAAGACAAAAAACACATCAGCGCCCACCCCCTCCCCAACTCAGACAAGGTGGTGGTGGACACAGTTGTCATTTCATCCTTTTCTCCCTTGTTTATATCCTCTTTGCTCTCTTCCCTTCCACCATTTTCTTGCTCTTTTGCAGCAGGATGACACTGATTGACACTGATTTACTAAGCACAAAGGTCAAGGATAAAGGTTTCGATTGTACAAGTATCCATCCACCATATTTGGCAAGACACAGTCCCTTTTCAAAAACATGTAAAATATGTGTCTGAGAGTGTATTTGTGTGTATTTTGTCTTCTCCGACACAGAAAAAAATCAACACATGCAAAATAATCTACTACTCTTGATGGTATTTTTCAGAAAGCTACGCTTTTTCAAAAGCATATGTGGGAGAGAGGTTTTAAAACTAATGGCTATTGTGCTACCAAATAAGCAAACACTAAAATCCTACATAGGGGGATCCGGATGCCAGAATCCCTAATAAATCTTATAGTTTAATAGAATAAAAAAGCAATACTTTGCGATTATTTTTCTATGTGCAGAGCCATAAATGAAATGCCCATCAGATGCCTCAGGTTTCCCTGCTTGTGTGTCCTTTTCTATCAGTGATTTTGTCAGTTTGTCTTTTTTATCTGTCAGTCTGTAAACATTATGCATTGATAGCACCTACATTACTCTCAGCTTGTCATCTCTATCATGTCCCTTTAGCATGGGCTTAACATATAAAACCAAATTCTGACCAAGCACACCAATAACCTACTGCCAAAATCTACTGGAGGCTCCGCTCTGTGCCATTTACCTCATCTCCTTTCTCCCTCTCTCTCCAATTGCACTGCCAGGTGTCTCGGTGGCCATATTTGTCAGAGTAACAAGCAGCAGACCGTTGGACTAGCTCACTGTGACGCCTCTGCCCTCCTGGGACGCCTCCATGTCTGGCCGTGACATCAAACGTGCCCATCTGCTCTCTCTGTCAGGCCTCTTCTCCTCAACTAGAGAGCCGCAAACTTGACAGTGGAGGTGGAAAGGAAAAAGGGGGGAAGGAGGAGGGGTTGAAAGAGAGGTTATCTCCTCTCTCTCTCCCTCTAATTCCCCTCCCATAGAATTTCTCCCATCCGTTTCACCACTTCCTCATACATTTCTATCACAAATCAACTACTTTCTTCCCAACTACGCCTGTAGGAGTCCTCCTTTACTGTAACTTTGGCCTTCTATGTCCCACTAATGGGACTATGCCATTTCCTAAGCCTTTTTTTTAAAAACATACAGTGTTAAAGATTCCACTCCCCCTTACACCAGGATACCTTATGGCAGCGTGCCGACCATGCAGCCAACTCATTGGTACATGGCTGAGAATGGACAAAAATGGTGATATCATCTGCAAAGAGAGCAGTAGTAGTAGTAATACCATACCCAAGCGGGCACGAGTTCTTTTGGATTACAATGTCGAAGAGAAGAAGAAAAACGTAGTGTGGCTATGGCATCCCTTGGTGGATAACATAGTTGATAAATTATAATACAAACCCAGAGAGCAGTAAGGAGGAGAGAACACATTATTTTCTTATGTCAACTAAACATCTGACTCCAGACTGGGGATTTTTTTATACACCCGTCTATTGCTGAACTGGGCTGAGTTTAGGACGCCACGTGGGGCCGGGTATGCACTAGTCTTAGTGGCTGAGTAAGGCATCACATGCTCTTTATTGTACATGTCGTTGGCTATCCGCCCGTCCCGTGAGCAGTATGAAGTGGTGGATTTAACGGAAGAGCGGAGATTGTTCGCATCGTTACGTGTTTTGATGGGGGGCGCTCCAAGGACCGCTGCAGGTGAGGCCACTGCCAGCTGTTTGTAAATATCTGAGGAGCTACGCCCATGGACCAGTCTGCTGCTGGTGTCATCCCTCAGTGAGTGACTGAGAAAAGGGTTGTCCGAGCCATGGGACGGGTACAGGGACTTGCTCCTCTTGCTCTCCTCAAGGTTGTGGTTAAACATCATTGATTTGGACCCGGTACCAAACAGTCTGCCAGAGTAGGGACGCATGCCGAAGAGGTTCGCGTAGTGCGAGTCAGATGTGGAGTCCAAGAAGCGATCCTTCTCCTTGAGGCTGACGCTGCGTGCCGGTCGGCCAAGGTCTACATCCTTGGGCTTTTCTAGCATGATGTTGTCAAAGGAGTGCTGACGACTCAGCCTCAAGCGGTTTCTCTTTTGAACATGCGGTCCATCCGTCTGTGGCCAATACAGACCAAACATTTCGTCTGGTTGCTGCTGCTGTTGGTGGTGCATGGTGGGACTGACCAAGGGGTCTGCAAGGAGCTGGTCCTCACTAATGTCATACAGGTTGGCTGTATGGAGGCATGCTTCACACCGATTATACGGTGAGCGTGTGGCAGAAGATGCAGCAGGTACAGCAGGGGTGTATGACCCTCCTGGTGGGTAGCTAGCAGACACTTTGGACAAGCAGGAACGGCAGTGTGTCTGTTTGTAGCGATCAATGGATTCATGTGGGGACATGTTTTTCTCTTTCAGGCTGTAGTGTTTAGAGTAAGTTGGGTCTGGTAGAAGATCTGAGTCGGTGTGATGCAAAGGTGAGGAATTCAGATGAATGATGGGCTGCTCACACTTCCTATAGTTGTCACTGTGGTCGGAGTAGATCTCGGGATAATCCAAATCGTCGGCAGCAAGGCCACGACTCTCGCGGTAGTGAATGGGGTCTGAGTGCAGGCTCAGCTCTCGCTCTGAGTCGATAGTATAAATTTTCTCTCCTCCTCCTCCTCCTCTCCCGGGTTGGTTGGTTACACCGGTGACCGGCTTAGTCTTTAAGTAGGACAGCTCCACTTCACTGCAGTCCCTTGGGTATTTTGACGTCACCGATCTTTTTTTTAAGTTGTCCTTGGGCTTCAGGTGCTTGTTGTTTTCTGGGTCCTTGTAGGAGGCTGCCCTGCTGGAACAGTCGGAGATGTCAGAGTGTGCTGTTTCCTCTGGGAGGTAGCGCTGTGTCTTCATTGACATTCGTGGGTCTGGCATCAGCATGTCAGGCATCGGAGGGGGTCCAGGAGGTGCCGAACGAAGCGTGTCCACTGACTTCTTCCACAGGGTCCGGGGCGGCTTGGCGTTGCTCTGGACTGAGTCAGCATTGACTGCCACCTCTACTGTGTTGGGATTGGCATCATTGAGGGTCAGAGGATGCTGGCCTCCCTGGAAGATGTAGTTGTTAAGGTGGTCTTTGTGGCGATTAGCAAGATAAGACTGCAGGTCACCAGTGTCGCCATAGATCATATCTTTGGGAGCATAGCTTCGGTTGTCAGCATAGATGAAGTTCCCCTTCTCTGCCATCATGTCCATGATCATGGGGCCAGCTGAGTGCATGAACTCACGTTTGGGTGAGTTCATGTGGGAGCCACTCAGGTTAGACATGTTGGTCATCTGTTTGGCTGATTTAATGAGCTTAAGCATTTTGTCCTGGGGACTAAAGTCCAAATCTGACTTTTTCTTCATGTCAATGTGGACTCCATGGATGCAACTCCAGATTCCCTGCATGGAGACACATGGATGAACAAGTGGAATGGATATAGGAATAAGGGAAAATGACAGAGAGAGGAATTGGAGAGGTAGAGGGATAAAATGGAAGAAATGTTTGAGGGTTTGAGAAAGAAATGGAGAGAGACAAACAGAATAATTATTACTTATCTACTCTGGCCAAACATAATTGTGGTCTGTATGTTTTATTGAATTTATTAAATTGGTGATGACTCAGCAAATCACAGCACATTGAACCAACAGAGCCTTTTATCACCGTTAACACACATTTGAAACAGCATTAAATTAGGCTTTCTTTCATTCTCTCTGGAATATAATTTGTTGTTCAGTTTATAAAGAAAATCATGCTGTGCCTCAAGTAAAGATTGAAAATTGTTTTGTTTCAGATAGGAATCTTCTAAACAACCATGTATGATTGATATAAGAGGATGATGCAGAAAAGAAAACATCACAATTTAGAAAATAAAAAGGATTCAGAATTAATCATAAACACACCAAGACAACAAAACACAAATGAACAAAATGAAAAAAACAGAATGTTGCTTGGAAAATAATCCAAACAGGCTAAATGCAGTCTCTCGCACCACCAGTGTATATTTTCTAAAGGGGACAAATAGAGAAAATGTGATGTGATGCAATGCAATGAGACAAGTCTTTCTGCAGCTCCACACTTTTAACAGTGCAAATGTTTGGAAAAATGTACAAGTGTCTTAGAATTAATCTAAACAAAATAACCTTAATCAACATTGACCTGAAAATATGACAACCTGATTACATTATCTTTCATAACTCTATGACCCAGGCCTCTGTTCGAGGCACTGCAGGGGCAGCACTTTTTGAGAGGAAACAACAGTCAACAGGAGAAATTACCATCACTACGACTGTGAGGGAGGTTATAAAAGCCAGGCTTTTTTTATATGGACTAACAGCCAATCAACCAAACAGCAATGTCAGAGCTCTCATTTTACGGTTCAACGTACAAAGGCAATTTTTTTCCCAACTAAGTCCATTTCCCGGCTCACAAATACATCCTTAAAAAGCATTTATCACATTAACAAATTCAAAGTGCTTTTTGGTTCAGCACACATTTCGTGGAGCTTATCAACACGAGATAGGCCATTAGGGATGTATTTTGCCCTAAATCACTCTTGAGAATAGCTTTAAAATAACGTCTCTTTCAAGAACCTCCCTGTAGCTTTTCTAAAAGTTTCTGTCTCCTCACTAACCCCCTCTGTTAACTTTGAAAACAGAGTCGCACTCTGCCTCAAACAGTGCAGAGCCACTGCAGTGCTTTTAGGGATGCACGTCCATGTCTTCTGTTCTCACACACAACAAGGGAGAATGCTGACCTTTCAACAGAACAAGAGAGAATAGATTGATTTAGCGTGGGTTGCTGTGATTTCACCCAAAAACATGCCGCAATTAGGATCTATTTCTGTCGATATTCAGGGCTGCCTCGTGATCCCCCCTCCCGTCCCCATCCCCATCCCCATCCTCCTTTGTGGAGCCCTCCCTCCTCCCCCCTTGTTTAGCTCAGTTTCTTAGTTCAGCAGTGTCTCTCTTTCAGGCTTGCTCTGCTCTCTTATTCCGCTCATAGAAAATAAAACTGAGATAAGCCTGTCTGACCCCAATAATGCAGCATTAACCCACAGTATAGTTGCAGCGCTTCGCTTCACCTTATAGCCTTGAACACGACTACTGTTAACCCAGTCGTACCACCCCAGGCCCAGAGATAACTCACATGTGCATACACTCGATGGCCTTACAGCAAGTTGACTATTTAGCCTAAATTAAGACTGTTCCAAAGTGTGTCTTGTTTTGATTAAAACCTACAATCTATGTATGCCTGGACATGTGAACATACACCTCCTGTAAAAAAAGATAACCTGTCCTTACCCGGCTGATGGAGAAGAGAAGACCCGGCTTGCCGGTGCAGACCCCGGTGAAGCAGTATCTAAGCCTCCAATAGAAGAGATGCTCAGAGACAAAGGTGATGAGGGAGAGCCCCATGGCCGTGGCAAGCATGTAGAAGACCCCAGCCATGTTGTCCACATCTAGCTGACTGGACATCACCTCGTTCTTCTCATTGTGGCAAATTCCTGTCAGCCACTGGGCTTCTAGTTCCTCCATTTCACCTGAAAAGCAAAAGAACAGAGGGAGACTCAAATCCTTTACTGAATGGCTCATCTGGGTTTGAAAAAAGCGTATAGAATAGATATACATTCAAACCCCTGAATGAGACATAGATTTACATTTCAAATGACTACTGACGTTACCGTTCATGTATACGCTGCTGTGTATCATCTTGCATCTTATCGTATTCTTTTACATTTTATATTTGTTTTAAATACATCGATGGTAAATGGTTATCATCTGCAAAGAGAGGCATGATTAGTATTACCTAAAAACAAACGGGAAGTGTCATGGTATTCTAAATTGTATTTCAGTAATTTTTGAACCCCCCAAAAAAAGTAATGTCTGTTAAGACTTTTCATGTATTAGCGTTACAATGGTCAATTGTCTGTGGCAAATAATGTCTAGATTTCGGTGAATTTGGTTGCTGAAAAGGTTGAAAGCTAATGTATTTATTTGATTTTTGTTTTTTTCATGGGCTGTTTTGTTTAAAATAAATGTCTTTGGGCATCACCAGCCACTGGGCTTCCAGTCCCCTTCATGTTGCCTGATAGGGCAAAGTAATAGTTTCTTTAGTGTTAATGAAAGAAAGGTAGAGAGACCTTATCTTTTTTCATCCCTCACTGTGTTCCCTTTCCTCAGCCTCAGCCTCCCCCGCCCGTCCCCCCTCCCTCTCTGGCTTCCTCTGTGACATTTGGCGCGTGGCTAATCCAATCTGTGTCATTCAGGGCTGGATAACTAATGCTGCTAGTGGGGAAAGACAAATATCATGGTGATGTTCAGCTAGATGTCTTAAGGGTGCAGACTCACTAAAACACCATTAAACCTTTCACAGAATTGAGTAGAATGTGTCTCCTGTTAGATTCGTAAATAAACTTAATAATAGAGCCACGGTAGATCTTTTTTTAATTATTTGACATTATGACGTGCTTAGAATGGGCAGCAAAAGACAATGAAGATAAATGACATATTTAAGTATCAACAGGTTACTTTGTCTCTTTTTTTTTTTTTTTTTAAATCAAGTGCATTTAAGGGAAAAGCTTTGGGGAGCTACGACTGCATGCACTGTTGCTCTGACTCCCGGGGCAAAGTATTGCTGAAATTCAAATTTTGTTCCCTTTGCAAAGCAGTCAGACGGCTCAAGCAATAGTGTGGTGACAAGTCGGCTGGAACTCAAGAACACAAGTCCATACAAGTCTCAACCACACTTTCGTGGCTTTTAAAAACGTTTCATCTTGAAGCGTTTAGGACTGAGGGAGAAAAAAAAAAACAACATTTAATTTAAAATGTGTTAGAGCAGTAACAAAACTTTTTGCACTTTTTGTCTTCTCCATTAAATAATTATGTACCACAGACACGGAATCCATTCCAGTTCGGGACATTTACTTAATCTGAGTTCCTTCAGAATCCTTATCTGCACTTTGAAATAACACTATCTCATAAATAGTGGAGCACAAATAGTTCCAGACCCTGACTGGATGATATTTAGGTCTGACAGCTTACAATCTTGCTACACTGTCAAAACCTTATGAATTTGGACTATTGCTACTTCTCCAAGACGGGTACATTTGATCAGGATTGTGCTGTCTGAAACTACGATTAAACAAGTAGTGAGGGCACAAATTTGGTACATTTCCATACTATTGTCAGACAGGTAATGCGTAAGATAACAGATTCACATTATATGTATATGTTGTCAAAATTGAAGTTTTCTTTTAAAGCCTTGAAGAAAAAATTTGAGCTGCAGCTGGCTTAGCCATGCTATATGTTTCTAATTGTGTTTCTTTATGTCTGTCTGTCTGTCTGTTTGTTCTTCCTCCACCCTTGTCTGAAGACATCTTCTCTCCGTCCATGAAAAGCCATATGCTCTCCACCCACATTGTGTGTATCTGATCAAGTAGCATCTGCCAAGACACAGAGTCACTGTCATCTATCAAGGACCTGCCCTCCTCTCACTGCCCATCTCTCTCTCTCTCTCTCTCTCTCTCTTCTCTCTCTCTCTACCTGACACGCAGTCTTTCCTCGTCTTCCTCTCCTACCGTGCTCCCTGCCTGGTCCTCTCTTTGACCTCTCTCTGGCCATCACAGACACGCACTCTTTGTTTTTCTGTCTCTTTCATCACTTTCTCCATCCATCTGTTTTCTCTCTCTCTCTCTCTTCCTCCGTCACACACTTTCTTTGCAGTTATTTTACCTCTTGATACCCTTGCAATGTCCCTCCCTCACTCTTTCTTCTCTTCTCACCTTTATTTTCCCCTCCATGACTTTATCACTTTTTTTTTTTCCACTGGTCATTAAAATGGTGTCAAGACAATACAGATGTCCAACACCCTCAGTGTGCATTTGCATTGAATGAACAAGTGTAAAAGCAAAAACAAAAAACACTGAACCAGATATTTTCCAAAAATGATCCAGCCATGAAATATGATGGAGTGTGGCCTGTATGCTCTGATAAGATTTGGTTAGAGAGGATTATTGTGACACCGATGTTCATTTAATCAACTTCAGTGCACTTAATGTGAGTGCCTGTGAACACTCGCGTCAGCAAAATGCTTTCGATGTAAAATGTAAATGAATCTGTCACTAAAAACTTGAGCTGTCTCGCTTTCGCTCTGTTTCGCAGTTGGAAATTGTTTATGTAAGAACTTCTGAAGCTACTGTAATAAAGGAATGCGGTGATTCAGATAGAGTAATGCTTACACACACACACAAACACAAACACACGCACACACATAAACATACACGCAGATCTGGTTCTGCAGAGAGGAATATATTAGAATAACTTACACACTCTGCCCTCTGTTTGGAGCAGCCTTTTGTGTCCAGAATAACATCAAAGGACTATTTATACTTCACTGCTTTCCCTTTGTGCTGTCAGCAGACAAGGCAGTAGAGATGTGCGTGTGTGTGTGTGTGTGTGTGTGTGTCTGCACCAGTGCATGCATCGCGATGCGGGCAAAAAACAATGTAACCTTTTGCCTTAGTGGACAGTGTCTTGCACTTTGAATTTGTGTATGAGAAAGTCGTGCGAGTGTGTTCCTCACCATCTCCGATGATGGCCAGGATAGCCAGGTCTACTTGTCGTTTCCAGTAGGAGCCTTTCTGTAGAGCAATGCCGTAACCAGTGGTAGCGAAGATGTACCTGAACACAAGCACGTCCAACGAACACGCACACACACACACACACACACAGAAAACACATATCTTAACCGTAAAAAGAATATTCTCACTTCTCCTCCAGATGGTGTCACTGTGATTACAAATGTCTTTAAGGAGATACCTCATGTAAGGACGCATGTACAAATCATCGAGTGGAACTTTAGGTCACAGATATACAATATTTTTTCAGGTCTATTTTATAACAATACTGCCCCACATGTACATTGAAACACTGTTGGCCGATTTAACCATCCCTCCGCTCCACACTGGCCTTGAAAAGGTCCCTTCCTAATGCAATTTTTAGTGTTCAGTTGCTTTAAAAGCGGATCTCTATGCAGCCAGTGTGGAGAGGAGGAACAATTGACAATGACCATTGTCATTACAATGTGAATGTGGGTATGTGAGTGTTGTTTTTCAATAATATTTGCACTTATCCATTGTATAATCTTGCTTTTCTCATACAATTATAAGTTTCTCAGATGTATCGACTTTTAGTGTGCAATCACCGCCGCCTATTCTATCTCAACACGTTCTAAAAATTAAATGTGATACTCATTAACACATTTAATCAGCCACTCTTATGTGGTGGCACCACATAACTGCACACTGGCACCTGAAGGCATCGGTCTCGGGACCAGTAACTTCCTGGATTCTCCGCTGGTTTCCAACAACAGTTCCAGACCAAGAAATAGTTTGGCACATAACCCTCCATAAAAAGCCCATTTGTTGTTTTTTTTGTACGGGTTGAACAAACAAGATACAACGTGTGACTTAGTGAGCTTTAGAGGAGCTGGGAAACACATTTTGTTACCTTTGGACAGAGGCAGGCTAGCTGTTTCCCCCTGTTTTCAGCCTTTGTGCTAAGCTAAGTTAGCCAGCTGCTGGTGGTAGCTTCATACTTACTGTATAGACATGAGGGTGGTCAATCTTCTCATCTAACGCTCAGCAAGAAAGCGATTAAGCGTATTTCCAAAAATGTCGAACGTGTTTTACTTTTTTATGTGTGAATGCACAGAACTCAATAAAAAAAGCAATTTCAGAATCCATGTGGCTTATATTTACATGCATCTTTGCATTGCAACCATAAACAAACCCTTTAGACAACTTGACGCAATGGTTTGGACCAAAGAATGGCAGGATCAGACCATGAAGTGAAGACAATCCACACTTAAAGCGTCTTTTTAAAGAATCAAAGCTTCGGTTACCCGCTGCCAATGGTCACCAGCTTACATCCCTCATCTCTGCCGGCCATGTAGTTCAATACTGCAGCATCATAGATGAAGGCGTCCAGTTTACTGCAAAGGAGGAGAAAAAAGAACCGAGGAAAGAGACAGAAGAAAACAGACAGAGGGAAGGGATGAAGATGCATGAGGGGTTTCAATTTTTTTTTTTTTTTTTTTTTTTTTTATAGAGCGAAGGAGAAGTTCACAGGAGGAGACAGAGACCAGAAGAGGGGCTTATTTTTTTTTAGAATGTGTTGTTTGTGGATCAATTCTGAGGTGTTAAATCATCTCCAATAGGAGTGTAATCCAAGCGTGACCAAACACACAGAGGACACAGTGGGGAGTGGCTGCGGTTCAATACGGCACGCTTCACTGATGATGGGACCTTGGAGGCACATGGACGACCTAAACAAACTTTAGACTGAAACAAACATTTACACACACACACACACACACACTCTCTCTCTCTCCGTACACACACATAAATAAGCAGGTTGCAAAGTGGAAAGAACAAATGAAAAGATCCCAGACTCAGACTGACATTTTCAATGTAACTGATCCCATCACTAACCGCGGCTCTCTCACTGCCGGCTCGGACACAGGCGCATGCGCACGCACACGCGCACACACACGCACACACACACACACACATTTATATATACACGCAGAGAGCCCTGCTAATAGTGCAGTGACTGGCTGGCATTTACTGAATGTCAGATCCAGCCCTCTAACGGAGGCTCACAGCCGATAGTTCAGCTGTGTAATTAGCTTAACCCAGCACTGGCTCCATCCACACGCAGGCTGTGTGTCCAAACATGTAGGAAACCAGGCGTGTGTGTGCGTGTGTGCGTGTGTGTGTGTGTGTGCACACTTCAGCACGAGTGTGATCGTGCACATGTGTGTTGAGCTTGGATTTGTGTGCGCATGTTTGTAGACGCCGGCCAGACATACTGTGGCTCTAATGGCTTGGAGAGGGATTGAGCCATCACAATCTGTCACACCTTTATTTGGGTGGATAAAATGTAGGGGAACGGATTTTCTTGCCACTTTCCATCTATACCTTTGAATGTAATCTTCGCCACGGCAAAATGACCATTAAGTGTGACTGTGAATCATGTTTTACACCACCACAGGGACACTCTGAAGTGCAGTGCATAACCTCAACACCTGTGCACATAGCATCTGGACCCCAAAGAAAACATTTGTCATTCACAGATGTCATTCACAGGATGACCAGGAGTTGCCCAAAATCACAATTTCAAACCCCAACGGCACTAAAAGAGAAAGACTAAAATACAGTTGCAGTTAAAACATGCAAGGCTGTCTTCAGACTGACAACAGCGCTGCTTCATAAAAACTCAAGGGGCTGCTGGAGTGAAAATGAAATACAAACAGTTCAGGTTGAAGGCTCATGAGATGCCAAGGCTCTTCGCGGTGAGTCTCTGGAATCACTGGAAAGCTACCACAGTAGTAATAACTCCTCTGCTCCTCCTTATCCATATTTGCATGTTAGAATTTGCACAGTGCCGTACGATTCATGGTACATGATATTCGACCTGCAGTGTGTTGCTTCTTTCTTTGCTGCAAGTGCCCTTTGTATCCTGCTGTGCCGACACAGTGGTCTCACTAAGCATGAATGAAGGGGCCGTGTTCCTCTTGCAGCTCTCGTGTCCGGTGCTGGCACCGTGCAATATTCCTCCAACCGATACAAACGCATCAATACGAATAAACATTTTGCCACTAATTTACTCATAAAATATTCTAAACTCGGCACGTACCGTGAGTCATTTAAGTCCCGTAATGTCATCAAATCAATTCAACTCCCCGGTGCATAGTTTTGGTTCTTGTGGCTGTAACAGATTTCGCATGTAAAGCCTGTCAGCATTATGTGTGATCAGAGCTAATCCAGCCATCGAGCCTCAAACAGCTCAACGGCGCGGTGTTGCTCATCTGCTAATACCACAGAATAGAATTATCAATGAGGGTATTACTGGCCGCACACACCTGCAGCTAGCTAGCTGTGCGTGTGTGTGTGTGTGTATAGATACACATGAGCGTGTGTCTTTTTTTACTTCTGAGCAGCTGGCACGTGTGCATGTCTTATTAGTTTGCACATTAGCATGTCCGTTTGAGTGTGTGTTCGAGTTTACCTCTGCGCTGTATGCTAATGCGGGAACACAGGTGAGAGCATTATAGATGCAGGAGTGGTTTAACCTGGTCTTTAGGTGTTTACATTCAGTGTACTTATGATTTATGGATGAGAAAGAATAAGCTAAAATACATATCTGCATTAAAATCATGGATCATGAATCACATCCTGTCTCCTTGAGGCAGCCCGTCCTTCGCGCAGAGAACTCTGATTGGATCACACCCCATAGCCATTAACCAATCAGACGTAGCATCTTGTCGTATCACCTCATCAACCTTTTGTCCTTTACGGGGGTTATTTCCACCATTTTCTTTTTTTCTCATTCTCCCTGCCATCTCTCCATTCCTTAATGTCCCTTTCCCCCCTCCTTTCATGTCCCCTTGCTCTGTCAACCTTCCCATTCCCTCAATGTCCTCGTCTTTCCTTTCCTGTTGACCTTCCTTTTTCTTTCCACTCATTACCACTTTCTTCGTCTCTAGACTCTTTGCTCTTTACTCCTGCCCTCCCCACTTCCTTCATATCCTCCAATCAGGCGTTTTGCCCTTGGCCTGCTACCCCGCCCCTTTCCTCTTATTCCCATGTGATGGTGTGATGAGATCCACCCCACCGCCTTTTACCTCCACTTTACAATCTGTCCTTGGTGATAAGCCACCCTTGCCTCACTCGCACACACATACGATGGGAGTATATTGACGACAAAAGATCTAAGAGAGCACAAAACAAATTATGAGCGCTAGTCAGTCTGCAAGTCAACATTTGAGAGAGCACGGGCACAGATTTGTAAGAGCAGAATCAGATTTAAGAGTACAATCCCGATCATGCACGGCCTCAATTTTCCCCAGATGTTTAGGCATCTTTTGACCACTTTGAAATCGCTTGCCAAAAAGTCTTTGAATGAAAGAAAAAAAGCTTTAGACGAAAAGGGGCCTGTGATTTGCTTATTTTATGCTAATATGCTTTATCGTTTAGCATGCAATTTCAATTAATGAGGATGTTTGGGTCTGCACTGTAGATTCTGGAAATCCAGCTGATGAAAAATGGAAAAACTCTGACAGGAAGGCCCTTCACATCCAAGTGACTGGCTCAAATGCAAACACGCAATTCCACTTGCATGCTCAAATCACCTGCAATGCTCACGTTTCTGTCCTCCCGCATGGACAAATTTAATTCTGTTTTTACAAATCCGTCCCTGTGCGCCCTCAAAGGTTTACTTGCAGACTGAGTAGCGCTCGAATTTGTTCTGTGCTCTCTCAAATTGTTTGTCGTCAATATACCTCCATAGCACACCACCGCTAGTCCTATTGTAGAGACCAGTACTAAGAATAGCTCCTGCTGTTCCCAATGAGGAAGCCCATTCATCCCCAGTCTCAGAGGAGCTGTCATACACGCAAACACACATGCACACACACACACACTCAAACACGTGACAGCAAGCACACTCACAGACACGCAATAACACATCTATTTGTAGGTACAAACATACGAACACACAAAGCCTAGAGTGTTTTTTTTTTTTTTTTAGTTTGACAGGTGAATATTTTGCATTACTGAAATAGTATTTGATCACGGATCAGTAAAGGAATGCGCTTTCTCGCAATCGTGCACACACAGTGTTCCCTTACCCCGTTTTGAGGCTGACAAGTGCGTCCACGACTCCAGTTTGATGATATTTTACCATGTACTGGTGCATAGCGGGGTAGTTCTTCCTGATGTTCCTTTCCGTGGATCCGTTTGGAACCGTCCCGAAGCGGAACGGAGGCGAGTACGCGTACGGGTTCTGAAACTGCGGGGGAGGAAAGAGGGAGAGAGGTAAAACGGAGGGGTAGATAAAACGTAAACGCAGAGAGAAGCAGTGAGTCACACAATGTATTCCAAAAGTGTGTGTGTGTGTGTGTGTGTGTGTGTTTGCTTCTGTGTGTTTAACTGTGTGTATGCGTGGGTGGGTGCAAGCACAAGATGCGTAGGTTATTACAATTGGTAATCTATTGATAAGATGTTGGTCACAGTGAACAGACTTTCTCTGAATTAAC
Source organism: Bovichtus diacanthus (assembly GCA_943590825.1). Lineage (NCBI taxonomy): Eukaryota > Metazoa > Chordata > Actinopteri > Perciformes > Bovichtidae > Bovichtus > Bovichtus diacanthus. Next base: position 681,948 of record CALSBV010012105.1, read on the forward strand.
TCTCGGTTATTTTAATTACACTTTTCACCAACTTGAGGACTCACACTTTATAAAAGGACCCCATTTTTTTTTTTTTGGGTGGGGGGGAAGGGTTTCGTCTGATAAATAAAAATTCCAGGTATCGTCTCAACGTTATCGTTATTGTGTACAATATTCATGGTGGTATAAACACTGTTGGAAATATGACTTTTGTCAATATCTAGAAATGTTGCAGTTGTACTTAAAAGCAAATCAACTGTTTGCCCAACAATGTCTTCGTTATCAACGGATGTTGCAGAGTTCCTAATGTATCCTCCAGACTGGAGTATTGTAGCATGTTGTTGTCAGGCCTGCCAGGTGCTAGGACCAGAAGTCTTAAAATGCTTCACAACGCTGCGGCAAGAATCTTAACCGAAACTAAAACATTTTCGCATATATTACACCAGTTTTACCTTCCCTTCATTGGCTCCCTATCCATGTCAGATCAAACTTTAAAGGTGCTTCTGATGACAAAAGAAAATGGTAAAAGAGCATGCCCCTTTCTACCCGTCTGATCTCCTTAAACCTTATACTCCAATCAGGGCTCTCCGCTCTCAGAATACAGGGCTCCTGTTTGTCCCCAAGGCCTTTTTGTATTGTGCCCCATTCCTCTTAAATAACCTCCCTGTGGACACCAGACAGTCTGTTTCTGTTAATGTCTCTAAATCCACACTCAGATTTCATCTTTTTGCCTTAACTTTCAAGTAGTTGCTTATTCTTTTATTATCCGGTTGGCGGCTCGGCCTCAGTCTCAATGTATAATTTAAGCCAAGTGCTGCCGCATGAATAATATTAACTTTCTGAAAGCCATTGCGTCTCAATAACCCAATGTTTTTTTTATCCTACAAGCATTGCTGTGTGACTCTGTCTCTCCCCATCACCCTCTTTCCTTTTCTTTTAACTCCGTCCTGGGACCTCTCTCTCTCTCTCTCTCTCTCTCTCTCTCTCTCTCTCTCTCTCTCTCTCTCTCTCTCTCTCTCTCTCTCTCTCTCTCTCTCTCTCTCTCTCTCTCTCTCTCTCTCTCTCTCTCTCTCTCTCTCTCTCTCTCTCTCTCTCTCTCTCCCTCTCTCTCTCTCTCTCTCTGT
>CALSBV010012105.1:683450-707316 GCA_943590825.1 Bovichtus diacanthus
CCAGGAGATTAAGCCTCTCCTCTCGTCTTTCTCTCCTTCTCTCCTATCTGTGTGAATGATGTTTGCGTATCCTGTCCTCTTTCTAGGTTACATGGTGGAGATGAGGTTGCGTGGCTCAGAGAGGCTTTAGCTGTTCGGCGACACGAGGAAGCTGCCTAACATCTTCCCGGATCTATTTTGTCTATGTATCATTTTGTCATATGAATCGTCCATGTTGTAATACTATTATGTTGGTCTATTCCGCAAACACAACATCCATTGCAGGTTTGTCTGTCCTGGAAGAGGGATCCCTCCTAAATTCCATTTTTTCCCTGTTGAAGAGGTTTTTGTTTGGGGAGTTTTTCCTTATCTAAAGCGAGGGTGGAAAGGACAGATTGCTCCACAGATCGCAAAGGCAAATGTTCCGATTTGTGATATCGGGCTGTACAAATAACAATTGACTTGACTTAAATTGACTACATATTTTCCAAATGGAATCCAAAGGCTTTATTCTTGAGTTGTAGATTGCAGTGTAAAAAAAGCAGCAACCAAAACGATAATGTTTGTATTCTTTTCAATTTACCATTGTAATAAACTGTATCAAGGTTTTGCATTGAATAAAAAAATACCTGTAAATGCTGTGTCGGAGGGCATCGAGATTACAGCAGCATTGTTTCGTTACCTTTATTTGAACTTTACCACTTAATCTCTATGTCTCTCCCCCTCTGCCAATTTATCTCCTTTTTAATGTGAATTAATCGTACTCACATTCCACTCCTGTCATCTTTACTTTGCTCTTCACAGATCTTTCTTCCTCCTATTTAGGCCCCTCTTTACCTATACGATCTATTTATTTAATGTATGTGCTTCAGTTGAAAGAGACCATGTACAATATTTAACATAAACATTGGCTTTACTCGGCCTTCAGCTGAGGGGCCACAGCTGCTTGCTCTAACTGAATTTATTTTCCCTTTTTTTTTTTTTTTTTTACTCTCCCATCATTTCTCTCTGTCTCCCTCCTCCCCCCTCTGTGTCTCCCTCAGGTATAATTCAGTCTGTGTACAGGTCAAGGGTTTTGTAGTAGTGCGCTTGTCGCTCCGGCAGCAACCCTCAAGCACTGTGGTAACAATCTGCCCTCATTGGCAGAAACACACAATCCCTATTAATTAGAAGTGTGTATCATGAGCTCCACTCCAACCACAAACGTGTGTGTGTGTGTGTGTGTGAGTGTTGTAGTACTGAGGAGTGCTTTTACTACATATTATCAAACCAGCTGCCGTAAATAACGCTCCATGACATTCTCATAAATCTACATGTCTGTTCATATATCCGTACAACACAGTGGTGAACCTATAGGCAGCGCATGAGGGATTACAACATTTTGCATATTATCAGCATTGGTGTTCAGTTCCATCCGGTTGGAGTGTTATCAGCCGATTCAATGAGGTGTTATCAGCGGTTATCAGAGAAGTGAGTCAGAAGGGGCCAACTAACCCGACACCAACTAGTAGGTTTTATCACCTATTCACACGGTTGATCACAGAAAGAAGATATAAAAGGAGACGACGCCGACCTCCAACGACAAAGGAGGAAGTGAGGTGACGTAGTATAAGGAGCAAGAAACTCCATGTGGGATGGAGGCCGGGGGAGATGGATGGGAAGCCAAACACGGGACTTTCACCCGGGACAACGGCGTTTGCGTGTTTAAGTGTCACTTTTATCTATTTTTGCTCATTTTGTTTGTGTTCAAGACGTTATGCTGGATTCAGCTGTCTGTGCTACGTGTTGATTTAAGTTAAAACGTTACTCTCACAACATAGCGGGTGCAGTTTGGCCCCTCTGACGCGTCAGAATGGTAGCGATAACCCCTGATAACGGCCATTTAGTCGGCTGATAACATTCGAAATGGGTCTTCTGTTCAACATCTGTAAAAAAAAAAAAAAAAAACAACAAAAAAAACGAAACATCTGCGTGCGTGATTGTTGAATTGTTTGAACTAGTTACATCATAAATGCATCTGCATTATATAGCACATAGTAAATATTTATGCGTACTCCGTCTGCACACATGTGCATCTCTATTGTATAATCAGGTCAGGGCTACGGCGCGTTGATAAGTCGGCCGTGCATGTGTGCGAGTTAGTGGTGATGTCATGAAGTGTGTGTGTGTCAGCATCACAAGCGATAGCCCTCAGGAGACGCTCCCTCCTCACGCAGTCCTTCCTATTGTTTCCCCCGCTTACTATTTCCCTCTTTTGTTGCTCTTTTAAGGTGAAGCAGAAGCTTTGAGGTCAGATGAGGGGATATATGTGTGTGTGTGTGGGGGGGGGGGGTGCTAATCTGCAGGGGAAATGCAGATATGGACAGATCTCCTCTCTAGCTGGATAATTACCAGTGAAGGGCTTTTGAGAACTGCAGCAGCGGCTACTAATGAAAGCTTGATGCCGAGATGATGAGAAAATGAAAGAGCAGAGGATCCGTGTTTCAGACAGGTGGAGATAAGAGCGCTCACTGCCCTGCGACATGACCATCACCGACAGCAACGCACTCCAGATAGAGAGATTTTGTTAACAGGCGATTGAAATCAACTCCCGACCTCTTTGTGCCGAGAGATCCGGTTTCCTATCGGCATTTCTGTACTTTTCGGTTTAACTTTCGGAGAGCATCGGAGGGGATGCTTTCATGCAATAAATACATGCATCCATATTGTTTCGTAAGATATTTAACAACACATTTCTCGGTGGTTGTCAGGTGCGCCCACTTGGGATCCCAATGCTGCTGAGGATATTTGCATCAGCTCGTCCTCACCGTCTACACTCCCTCTCTCTTTCGTTGTCCAATATCTCTTTTGATGCTCCTCTTCCTTTATGGTTCTGCTCCTCTCCCGTTAGCCTCTCTATTTCCTCATTATGCAAGTCCTGCTGTTATATAAGCAACGGACTCCCTTTTGTACGTGTGTCTAACTGCGTCTTTGTGTATCTGTGTCTCTAGATTTCAATGCTCCTGTTTGCTCATCTATCTGCCGAACATGCCACTCTGATTTTCTACATGTCTGCTGTATCTCTCCTAAAGCAAGGTTTTTGGTGCAAAGCAGTATTGTTGTGGTGTCCCTTCAAAATGTTCCTTTGTCAATCAGTCTGTACACTTTTTCCCACAACTTTCTGATGCAAAGAAATTGATTATTCTTCTCAACTTTGAAGCTGCCCTCTGAGCCTGAAAGCAGTTTTAGAGACTCCCTTTTAAAATCAGTCCTAATATCGCGTGGCAACAATGGATTTTTCGAACATATTTGTACTGTATGTGCCGAGAAAGGGACATCTGCTCTCAAGGGCAGCTGTATCCAAGAGCGCTTGTCATTGATTCCACGTCATTTTGGTGAATCAATCACGCCGCAGATAGAAGACGCATTTACCACTTGAGGCTCACCTCCACATCACACTTCACAGAGAGAAAGTAGAAATAAAAGAAACCGTACTGTAGATAACAAACTAATGTAACAAGGCGATACTGATACCTAAAGCCAAGTTTACACTACACGACCTTCAAAGTGATCAGATCGCTGTAATGTCTTGTCATCAGGAGTTTTAAAGTGCTTGTGGTGCTGGTGCCCAGAGAACAGAGGGAGTTAACAATTAGAAGCTTTAACGATGACACAAATAGCATCATCTGTCAGTACAATGCTAAAAGACATCTATATCATTAGATATAAGATACGTTTTTAAACTCTCTTCTTCACTGACACATATGGCCGGTTCAAAAACCTGGTTACTGCTGTTTATTATTACTGTGTGTCACCCATACACACCGCTACAACCCCAGTACAGCGCTTGTTCGTGCTGAAATTTGAATTCTTCGCTGCACTAAAAACTTGCTCTGCTCTTAGCCGTTGAGAAACCAGAACAGCATGTCCTCTGCAGCAAAGCAGAGACAAATAAGCCAGCGCTGGAAAGACAAATCCCTGGTGGTTCTACAGCCTAAAATGCCAGAGACCTGTTAACTGACTTGCCCTCCACTTGCACATGAGACAGCCTGCTTGGGAGATAGTTGCCAACAGCTCAGTACACATTCATTACTCCTTCTACATATAGGATAACAAAAATAATAACAACAGCTCTTCCTGTCGTCCCTGTTTGAAACTGATGAAAACATATCACAGTTGTGTCAATTTTAGACACAAATGTGTTTAAGTTATCAAACCTCGTATCATTTCAGACGACAGAGCTTAAGGAGGGTGAATGTGCTGTGTTTCTCTAAAATGTTCAGACTCAAGAATAAAAGCTAACAATATATATTTCTCTGATTGGCCCATGCAGTTAGATTATACGTACTTTTAGGTGACCCACATGTTCACCAGCATGTTGTTTCATTGTACATCTCCACATGTGGCACAGAAACCTATTGTATTTCCATTCATAATTCACTAATTGCACATTTTTGTGGTCCCCATTCCTAGTTTGCACAGGCAACTACCAAAATGTAGACGACATTAAGCTTACTTTGTATTATACTGTATATAAAAAAAAAAAAAGGTTGCTCAGCCTGATTCAAAAACTCTCAAATCGCCACATCCCAGCTTTTATCTGCAATAATAAAAACGTGGGGTTGGTGTGTCTGTAGCTCAGTTTGTAGATCTGGTCGGCCTATAAGTGCAAGGTCGGTGGTTCCCCAAGCCCCTCCAATCCACCTGTGGAAGCGTCCCTAAGCAAGAGACTGAACACCACTTTGCTTCAAATTCATGCGAATGGGAAACATGTAAGTTCTCTGAGGAATGTAATGTTTCCATGGTTGGATAAAAGCCTTTTTGGGTGGGACTTAAATTGTGCTGTGTGACCAACCTAGGGCTAAAACTAAAAGTTAATTACATTCAGGTGATAAGAAACACGCCGCCAATGGGGTGGCCCAGTGTCCTAACATGTTAGCCATAAGACATCGATATGCAGATATAGTCCGAGGCTTCTTATCTGCGAGTTTGCTTTACTGCCCCCTAGCGGTTCAAAGTCAGCTGTTTTAAGTTGAATTTGCTGACAGGCATCTCAACAGGGTATATTTTCATCTTTTTGCTGGTCACAGATGGCTCAATGTCCAGCCTCTCTCAGCACATCCGTCTGAATGGGCATTTACCCTTTTTGTCGGTTTCCTTTCTTCCCTGGCCCTCTCTGTCTTCCCATATCTCCTCTACTTTCACCCCCCTCACGCTTTTCCTTTCTCCCTTCCTCAGCCGTCAACTTGGCCCATATCTGTCCGCCTGTTGTCTTGTACCATCTTGTGTGTATTGGCCTCTCGCTATTCCTCAGTCACCCTCCTGCCAGTTTCTGTACCCCCTTCTTCCATCCTTCCCTCCCTCTCTCCTTCTGTGTGTTGTCAAAACCCTCTACATCAGTCTCAAGTGCTCTCTCCTCGGAAGCCTCTCCCCGATACAAACGTCTCTCTCTCTCCTCAGGAAGAGTCCAACCTTTTGTCTTGCTTTTATTTTCTATTTCTCTACATTTGGCTTGACCTTTTCCTTTAGTCTTTCAGTCTCGCTCCACCCGCATGGCCACCTTTTCCACTTTTATTATCTTCCCTTTGGTATCTATAAATTCCTATAGTTTAGTGCGTGTTATCAGCGTTGTGCCGGTGTAATATTTCATCACATGTTATTATATCACATACTGGCATAACAGTGGTAGGACAAGCAATGCCTATATTCATGGAAGATATTTGGATTTTTAGTTTTTACCTTTTACTAACAAAAAAACATGCTGAAATAGCAGAGCACTTTTTCTAGACTATGAAATAATGCTAATTTTAGTAGGAGAACCACAGTTTGCAAGCAGACCAGAGATGTGAAAATGTCTGTGTGGATGTGTGTGGAATATTTCACCTCAAACTAAACATTGCTCGTTATCCACCGTATACATGCAAACTATGAATGGATTGAGCATTTAAATCCAAACACAATTCCAAATACTTGCATTGTGGATCCAAATGTCGAAGGAATTTCTTATTTCTGATAGATTTTAATGGATTTGTTTCTGCACTTGTCCTATACAATGGCAGATGTAGAGTGAACTTGAAATATTATATGAAATGTCATGCAAATACCGCAGCATTTATTATATACATGACACATTTACGCTTGCTTGGTTTTCAAAATAGCTACTAAAAAGCTAGTCGTATTTAAGTGTCCACTTTGTTACTTATAACTAAAAAGTATGCACAACAATTTGCATTCATGACTGTAAAACGTGTATGTTTGAGCCTTTAGGAGTGCAATAGGGTTGGAATAAATTTGCAACCAAAAATGTGTATTAAGCAGCATAAGTTTGTTTTCTATCCTCTCTGGAATTTGAAAACAGCAGGGCTCCAAAATATTATGCTAACATACATCATTCCCAGTGTAAAAGTGTGGGTGGGCTATTACTTACAAAACTAACTTCCTAACTGACAAACAAACCACCATCCAGCCGGTGAAATGAACACACTCCCAAAAGTCGTCCCTTACCTTGTTGTCCGAAAGCCCGGTGACTTGGTCGACAAACTCCTCCTGGATCATGAAGGCAGCCAGGTTGGCAGTGTAGGAGGCCAGGAAGATGACAGCGAAGAAGGCCCACACGGACACTATGAACTTACTCGTAGTTCCTTTTGGGTTCTGCACTGGCACAGAGTTGTTGAAGACCAGACCCCACAGCAGCCAAACGGCCTTGCCCATGGTAAAAGAAGGGCCATGAGGGTCTGAAAAAGAGGAGAGAGGAGAGAGACAGATGGTTTAGAGGAAAGAAAAGAACATTGGATAGATAAGAATACACAAGAGTATGTGTGTTCATGGTGATGCGTACCTCTTCCCTGCGCCAGGTTTCTGTTAAATCCAAGAGGACTGATGTACTCAAACATGAAGACAGCCATTGCAGTGACCAGTAGGAGCATCACAAACATCATCACCCACACTGATGCACTGAATGGCTCTGAGAGAAAGAGAGAGGAACAAAAAGAAATGCAGCGATTAGGCATTAACGCATGTTGGATTACATTTTTTGATATCTAACACATCAACTTTTTTTTTTTTTTTCCCAGATTCTTGCTCATTCACTTTCTGTCTTTCCATGAACTGAATTAATAAATCATCCGCAGATAGGCACACACACATGGAGGAAAGAGCTGCAAGGCTAACACGCTGACTCCTGCATGTCCCCCCAACAAACACACACACACACACGGATATACATAGGCACACCTCCTATTTGACAGTGTGAGGAGGCGCGCAGTACAGGAAGCCCTAGTGTCAGCACTCCTGTCCTCCCTCGGAGCTCGCAACACTAGCGCAGAGATTAAACCCTGCTCTAATGTATGGGAGAGCACTGCTGGCACCGGGCCGCGCACCGTGTGTGTGCGAGTGTGTGCGTGCTGGCAAGCAGCCATTATTGGGCATTCCTGATAAGCCCTTATAATTGCCACTTTCACAGCAGTAACTGCATGCTGCACACATGTCAGTGTGTGTACCTGTGTGTGTGTTTGTCTCTTCACTTTTTTACGCGCGTGTGCGCCTTTGTGTGCAGGAACTTGGATCTCGATGCGCAAGCACTATGCATCAAATGAACGTGACTGAGCGGCCAAAACAGGGATATCCATGGTCACTCCATTTAAAATCCTGCGGTTAAGTCCCTCTCAGGTAAGTGAGAGTCATTGTGGCAGGAAGCAGGAGTCGAGCTAAATCCCACCGATGAAAGAGCAAGTATTGACAGCTGTGTTACAGAGCTGCATTGTGTTGTCAGCTCTGTATATCGCAGAAGACACACACACACACACACATGCACACACACTGAAAACAAATACCCTTCTACACTCACACAAACCGAAAAAGCAAACAAGACAGATCTTCCTCTCCATCTCTCCAGATTCAAGCGACACAGCGCTACAGTTAATTCAGGTGACAGTTACCGAGAAAGGCTGACGGGGAGACTGTTCCGTTGCTACGGGAGACCATGACGCTGATCCCGGTTTCCACGAACGGGACGGAGAAATCGATGACCTCAGAACGCTCCTCATTGATCGTCAGAGATCCGACGGCCATGACGGCTTTCTTATAGACCACCTTTAAAGTTGGAGGAGAGGGAGGGACACGGGGTTAAAAGGAAGGGAGAAATGGATGGATGGGTGAGGAGGGTGGGTGATTAAGGTTGACGGAAGCGAGACAGGGAGAGAGGAAGAGATGGATGTTAAGGGGGAGGAGATGGATATGGTGGGGAAGAGAGAAAGGTAAGATAGAGGCAAATGAGAGTGAAGGACAAAGGTGGAAACAGAAGATGCAGAAAGAGCAGGCGAAACGGGAGGAAGTAGGAGGAGGGTTATGGATAAATCATAAAGTAAAAGGGAAAAGGGAGAAGAAGAAGGGGGACACAGGAAAAGAAGAGGAGACATGTTTAATCATTGTGGCATTCACTGGTTTTCCACAAAAAAGACTCAAACGTCAACTACATGTATTAACATTATCTTTTTATTTTATTTTATTACAATGCTCCAAAAACTATAAACCACCTAAATCTACCCGAGTATATGAATTTTATTGACTGCCCATCAATAAAGTTTTTAATCCCTTAAAATCAATACGTGAAGCAGGGGTCGCTGCTAAATAAGATGAATGCCAGATGAACTTCAACTCAGTCACTATAGTCTGGCATGGAAAAAAAATAAAAATAAAAGAGACAGCGATAAAGTTAACACTCCTAAAAAGAACGCTGGGACTTTACCTTCAACTTGAAACTGGCAATTAAAGATATGCAAAACACTTTTCTGCAGGAGCAGCTAAGATTTGTTTACTTTCCAAGCATTTGCAGTTGGTGCCAAAGCCTCATAGCTGAAAAGGATTTTTTTTCACTATCCTATGAAAGTTTTCCAAAGTCAACAGCTAAAGCTTTTTTTTTTTTTTTTTTTGGAACATAAGGACCAGGAACATCCCGTCATACAGACATCTCTAATTTCCTCTCAGCCTCGGCTTACATTTCTCTAACGCTACAAACTAAAAGTGAACACTCATCAATACTCTTATACATTATTCATGACATGCTCCTGCACCCTTCGAGACTAGCGGCCACAAAAGCGGCTACTTCCTGTCAAAAACAATAAAGTGAGCTTCTCTTACCTCTCCCACCATCCCATTCCAGACATTGTTGATCTTCTTGCCATGCTTGCCATTGGTTACCAGGTACAGGTCATAGGTGAACTTTACATACTTGGCAATCTTTTTCAGAATATCGATGCAGAAGCCTTTGCAGCACTTCTTGATGTATGTCCCACCAGCCTCTGTTGTGTTGCTGAAGAAACACAAAAACAAACCGCACACATCATTAGCGCACAAATTTGAACGGCGACCAATTGGCAACGGGCGTTTTGTGTCCTTGACAGAAAAAGCGACAGAAATGGCACAGAATTCAAGGTTTCGCAACCACGTTCAACCAGGCGGATGTTTTCCTCATTGATTCCATCTTTTACTTTCACCTTTATAAACCATGTATGACGGAAGACTTGTCGGCAACTTGTCTTTGGGGTAAAAACAAACAAAGCACGCTTTGCTTCTCTTTCCATTCTACTTGTTACATTTAGACTGTGTGAATGCACCAATGCACACATATCACCCTGGGACTTTTTTCACCTTTAAGTTCCGGTCGTTCTATTCATGAATGACATCAGAAGACTTAAAAAAAGAAATATGCGCCTCCTCTCCTTCTACCTCTCCGTCTCTCTAGAGAGGGAGGTGTACGACGGCGCTGCATCTGCAAGCCTTGTACCATCTGTGTATATGAATTTTAGAGCAGGAGAGTTCAGACAGTGTTCACGCACACGGGGGTGCACATCAACTTTCAGCCACCTGGGGACTCTCATTTAACTTTTAGATGTGTGCTAATTAGGAGAAGATAACCTCGTCCTTTAGTTTAACAACAACTTGGACACAAACTTGAAGGAAAGAGAGAGAGAGGGAGAGAGAAAAGCACATCCGGCCGTGACTCTGCAGTTCACTTCAGAGCTGAAACTCTGACACTTTGTAGGAATTCTCTAGTGCCGGAAAAACATTAGCCAATTCTTGCCCCAAGTGTCAACTCCTGTGTTACCCACGCTAGTCGCCATCGATCTGTCAAACGGACGTCACCCCAAGTGGGGGTGACGTTCCTTTCATGTCTTCAGACTGGAAAGGAATTCACTTTTTATGGTCTAATAGTTCCAAAATGTTCTTTTGTAAAAGCCGGGCGCAGATCTCTCAGCAGTTGTGAATGACTTCTTGTGAAGTGTTGCGCAATCACCCAGGGTGATTTTCTCCGGGTATAACTTTGTACCGTCCATAGCAGCTGTTAGAGCTGATTTAAGATGAAATTAAGAAGCAAATCTACATCTAAGCCCCTTTTAAACGTACCATGTGTCATCGAAATCAGCCGGTTTCACTGCCAGAGAAGCAATATGGGTTTTGTTTCCTCATCGATCTCAAATAAAGACTTTTTGAAATAACTCCTAATGCAATATTTATTTGTCTAACCCTTCTAGTCCAGCATTTCTTTTTTAATCTGGCCCATGGCTTCCAATTTGGCACACAGAAGCAATGGTGACAGTTATGCAACACACCCAGTAAGACATAGTAGATGCAAAGAGTGATAATATTAATAATATTAATAATATTAATAATATTAATAATGTCAATAATATGAATAATATGAATAATATGAATAATATGAATAATATGAATAATATTAATAATAACAATACCAACAACAATAATAATAACAATAACACTAATAATAATATAATAATAATAATAATAATAATAATAATAATAATATAATAATAATAATAATAATAATAATATAATAATAATAATAATAATAATAATAATAATGGAAACAAAGACAACTGAGTCAAGTTTCTGTCAGCTTCAGATGGCGGGGGCAGTGACAGAGCAAGCATATAGACCAGAACTGTAATCGCTGCATCCATGAACAAAGTGTACTCATTTAGTACAGTTCAGGCAGTGAGAACATGTGACGTTATGGAGGCTGTTTGTGAAGTTTCCCGGGCCAACTTGATATAGAAACACTACAGGGCCTGAGGGGTCTCCTGAGAGGCCGGTCTGGGTGTGTGTGACTGTGTGTATCGAGTGTGAGCATGGCTTGTTCTTAGGCCTAGCCTGGATGAGTGAATTTGTGGTTCTGCATGCATGGATAGTCCTCCATCCCCCCGATCCAACCCCGCCACGACTCCTCTCACTCTGCCTCTTTCCTGCCCTCCATCCATCCCTCCTTCTCCAAATGGACGCTACGGATGCTTGAGAGGGAATTGCGCTGTGGGAGGGAGGAATGCGCCCGGATGCATTGGCCTGTGAGTGAGTTGACATGTGGCAACAGAAAGTGTATATGAACTTGTGTGTGTGTGTGTGTTTGTGTGTGTGTGTTTGTTTTCCTCCTTGGAGATGCTTTATCCTCCGCCCTACTTCACAGTCATGCTGGATGAAAATCTCTGTTGGCCTCTTCCCTGGGACCCTATTACTGCTTAATCAGCTCTGTGTCTGTGTGTGCGGCCATGTGTGTGCGCTGGTGTAGTAGTCATAGTCAGTAACTTTGTATGCAAGACTGACACAAAGTGTGCAGTGTACATGCCAATCTTACTGTAAGTGTGTCCGCCAGTGAGTGTGTGTGTGTGTGTGTGTTTCAGTGGAGAGAAATAATATTAAATTATCTACAAACCAATTACATGCTTTGATTCAACAGCACTCAAGCCACTCGGCGACACACACACACACACACACACGCGCGGGCCCTAAGCCACTCTCACTGTGTGTGTATACTTTAGGAACCTACTATAGCAAGGGGCTAGCAATATTTGGGAGTTAGAGAGAAAATTGGTAAGGAAGGAAGTAAATTGCTGAGTTCAGCAGTCGCCTCCATTTTCAGGGGGAGGGAAGAAGCTGCTGCAGAGATGGCACACTGCACCTCTTCCCGTGCTCATGAGGGAAGCGAGAGATAGAGAGAGCAACACAGCCACTGTGCTGAAGGAAATGGAAAATGGATGATGTCATTTTTGCCACCTTGCGATTATACGACACACTGATACTATCTTGATTTTCTGTAATACTAAGTGCCATCTTCACACAAAATGACCTATCAATCAGTGGCTGCATCACAGTCTACTTCAGTCAGGGTCATTGTGTTGGACATTAATTGTTAAGAGTCTTGAACCCTTAATAGTACCGTATATTAATATTTAGGGGTAGTAGTTTTTTTTTAAATGCCTGAAGAACAGAAGCATTAATTCACTTATTTCACCACATTGCATTTAAATGTCGAGCTCATAGTTGCTGAGCTTTGAAATAGATAGTTGTTCACTATTGCCGCATTGGTACAGCAGCTCTACTCAACTCCACTCGCTCTTTTTTGGTTTTCCATTAGCAAAAGTTCAGCTTCCAAGTGGGGTGAGGCAATACTAGAAGGTAGAGTTATAACACTGCAGACCATTGATTCGTCGGAGAGAATCGTCACTAGCGCGAGACAGTACATCATGTGCAGGCCCCGTATTTTTAAATAGTATGCGTTATATTCAGGCGACCCAGATTTAAAAAACCGCACGTGCTAAAGTCTATAGACCGGAGACTCCTCTCTGACCTGATTCTGTGCACGGAGTCGCACTCAAACCAGCGGTCAAACCGTTAAACCTTGAACTATTAGGTGATTTGCAGCGAGAGCAACATGGCCAGCTGGATAGAAAGGTGACAGACTTACTCTTTAATATGCTTCCTGCAGGGCACGGAATTCCTCATGCAGGTACCGGTGAGCCTTTCTACGTCCTCCACAATAACAAAAGGTTTCTCCTCCAACGTGACGATGGACAGGTGGTTGTCGTCGAGCTCGGCATCACCAAAGGAGTTGAAGCGCGGCCATACTGGGTACTTAAGTGTCAGGCTGCGGTTGTCCAGTTTCCCCATCTGGAAGGAAGGAGAGGAGGAGACGAGATGGCAAATGAGTTAAGCTCATCAAGATTGTTAAGTCACTTAAATAAAGTTCTTTTAAACTAACATTTTAGTCGTTTACATACGGTGTGGATCTCATCCAGTACTTTACAACTAGTGAGCAGTTTGAGAATCAGCCACTTTCTGTAACAGTTGTTGGGTTTAGACCCAGGTTATGACCTCACATTGAAAAGACAGTGTCTCTAACTACTCGGCAAGTCTGTTGCCCTCACATTCAATGGTTACAAGTAAACAGGAAGTGGAAGTGGCGGGAACATTCTGTCCACCGCGGTGACATAACATGGCAGGAAAAATGCAGTGTGTTACCTTTCTTTACCTGGTAGTTTCCTATAACTGCTGTAATCTGTTGCCCAATAACTCAAAGCAGACAGGAAGTGGAGAGGATTACAAATGTAGACACACGTTAACATTTCCTTGTAATGTTACATACGTTGCTTTTTTTTTAGCACAAAAACATTGAAATCAGTACACATGTTCACAGACCGTAGTAAATGTGACTACCGGTATGACAGTGGGCACAGCACAACAGATTAAAAGCATGGTGTGTAAGGATGCATGACAAAGTGCACACACACAGGGATATACAGTACAGTATGAGTATTAATGCAAACATATAGGAGAGAGAAAGAGGGAGTGTGCAAGTATGATAGCACTGTGTGTTAATAATTCAAACTTTTCAGAGCTGTGATTCCAGACACAGATTCCCATATGGATGCTATTTTCCCACCTACACCTGTGTGTGTGTGTGTGTGTGTGTGTGTGTAGGATATTTTACACATGTTTGTGTCAGACGGAGGAGGCAGAGAGAAAGAGACAGCAGCAGGCAGCAAGGCTTTGCTCGACTCTCAATTATTAATGTTACAGGAGCCAGAAAAAGGCAAAACCCGCGCTCTCACTCTTTCCCTCCATTTCAAAAGTCTTTCTTTCTCCTTGTGTGTCTCTCTCTCTCTCTCTCTCTCTCTCTTTCTCTCTCTCTCTCTCCTCAGCTCACACAGCAACACTGCTGTAGTGTGGAGTGGAATATCTGAATTGTTCTCATTAAGGAGGCAAAAGGCTAAGATACTGATAATGTGTGTTTTATTTGTGTAGGGACAAAATAGAATATAAAAAACCCCACTTTGCAGTCACACACGCATTATACACATAATACAGCCATGCTCCGTCACCCCTTGACCCTGGAGTCATATCGGACAGTGGCTGTTGCCCACACGCACACGCACACACAGACACATACATGTTGTTGCTTAGCCTGCATGTCTGTCATTAACAGGCGAGCAGAGAGGAGGAAGTGAAATTAGCATTTTAATTGTTTTGCTTTGAGTGGTTTTCTATCCTCTGACAGGGATTAGAGTCTTTTCTCCGCTCTTAGTCGGCACCACTGTCAACAGCTCACTCTGCTGTCGGCTACATCTCTACGAGTGAGTGAGTGTGCGTGTGTGTGTGTGTGTGTGTGTGTGTGTGTGTGTGTGTAGGGGCAGGACAGTATGCTGAGGTGGAATGTGTGCCATTTCTTGTGTGTCACCTTCACTCTCCAGGGAACGGCCGCATTTGTCTATCTGTCTTAGCCCAGCTGTTTTGCATTTCACAAGTGAGTGGGTGCATGCCTGTAGCTACACACACGTGAGTGTGTGTGTGTGTGTGTGTGTGTGTGTGTGTAGTAGTAGCAAATGGAATTGGCAATGTAGAAGTGAGGGGGAATTGGTGCATAATTGGAGTAATCGGACTTGTGTCACAGAAATGAAGGGATTCTGGCGAAAGAAAAAAAAAACCTAAACAAAAACAATGATCTATCCAGTAATCCTATGATCTAATGTGCTTGTGATACTAATGAGTTTTACTACATGTTGCAGCTTTGAGGTGACACAATTAAGATTGAAACGGACCTCCAACTCAAGCCTGACCCATTCTATCATTAGTATGAGCTTTTGAGGATTGGCCCTGTTTTGGTTGGATGCATTGAACATTTTGAAGGAGAGATAAATGTTCTACTCAGAAGATGGTCGAAAAAAATTAGAGAGAAAGAGAAGGAGGAGGAGGAGGAGAAGGAGGGGATGAATACGCTGACTTCAGCAGCTCTTATGATATCCTGTCCTCCTGCTCTCCTCTTCCCTCTTCTTCTCTGTCTCTTCTTCTCTCTAATTAAAGAAAGAGGGGTTATAAATTAACGCCCAGAGAGGAGAGAGGATTTTTTTCTATCGACCGGCCAGGCAGCAGAATGCTGAATCTCCCTGTATGAAATACCAGATATATTAAACACACACACACACACTACATTTTTATGTAGTGTGTGTGTGTGTGTGTGTGTGTGTGTGTGTAGTGTGACAGCGAGGCCAGTGGGAGGTTATGATGATAGGGCCTGTGGGATTACCGCATTATAACATGACATCCCATGGCGGCAATCCTATCGCACCATCACCCTGCGACAAATTCCGAGCCACTTGGCTATGGGATGACACTCTGCCCCAGATGAACTGTGTTTCTCTTTTCTTGTCTTTTTTACTGTCTACTACTCTTTCTTGTGTCACCCCCCGACCTGCCCTCCTTATTTATATGCTCTCTTTGTTCTCTTTCTCTCTCGGTTTTCCTCTACAGCTTATTTAGCTTTATTTTGAAAGGGGTTGCTCTTTGCACCTGCATGTCTTGCTCCCCATTTCATCTGGTTCACGCTGTTCCCTTCTTCTCTTCCTCTCATTCTTTCACTCACAGATACCCTCATACACACTCAAGGGCTACAACAAACCAGAACCTGGCTGAACGAGTTGGAGAGAATGAAGGAAAACGGGGGTCAGTGCTCTTACAGCTGGACACCTTGTCTGTGCCACTCTCACTGGGAGAGATATCGCTGTGGCAAGTTGCATTATGGGAGAATGAGTTCCTAATAGCGTGGAGAAACCCATTCAGTCATAAAACAGTATCTGTCACCCCTGTCAGACAAAATTATGTCGGGGAAAATAGATTCTGCTCTCCCTCTCCTTCGCTTGCTCTGTTTATATATGTGTGTGTGTGTGTGTGTGTCTGCGTGCATGTGTGAGAATGCACGTGCATGCATGTGTGTGTGTGTGAGAAAAACAAGGGCAGAGAGAGGGTTGATGACAGAGTGGAAGAGTGAGAGAAAACTGCATCCATGGATTTAGACATATTCCCTTGAAGCAGAGCGCTTTTATAAAGATTCAGAGAATAGTGAGGCACAGATTGAGTGTATGTGTTGATTTTGAAGTGTGTGTGTGTGTGTGTGTCTGTGTGTCTGTTTACGCACGTGGGCTTTTTTTGTGTGTCTCTTCTCTCCATATTGTGAGTCTCCAAGCACAAATCCCATGCTGTCTGTAATAATTATTTTGTGAACTGTCTGCTAACACTGCAGCAGTTCCTGAAGCAATTTACACACTCCATATACTCAGCAGGAATAAAACATAACATCCTGGTTCTGATCGGTAAATACACTTTCCTCATTCAGGTCGTTGAGATTATACTGTAACTCTAAAATGCAATGAGCAAACATTATCAGTCCTGCCGCGTCGTTGAATCGAAAGCTTCCTCAAAGCCGCACCAACCGCTTTATATTTTCAGAGCCCAGGAGTCAATAAATACATATCTGTGTATTTCTCCTATTCTATTGTTAGTCTAGTATTTTCAGGAAAGCTCCTCCCAACCATCAGTCAGCATCCAGGACTTTGACTCGCTCAGCCTTGTCTACACGTTTATTATTTCACGCTGTTGTGCGACACATACATTCATTTTAATGTCATGTTGGTTTCTTTTCATTAACATCATGTGAAGTCAATTCAAGCCATGCTAAGGTCTGCAGAGATGGCAGTGTTGGCCTATCAGTCGGGCGGTCAACAATCCACCACTTTGGACCCAAATGAAATATCTCAACATCTATTGGATGGCTTACCATGACATTTTGTATGGTCCCCAGAGGATGAACCCTAATGACTTTGGTGATTCCTTGACTTTCCCTCTCGTGCTGTCGTTTTTTTCTTTATCCCGTAAAATATCTCCGCTTCTGCAGATTGACACCGAATGCTGTGCAGTACAGTCATGGTCACCAGACAATAAAATAATGCATTTGGTGATCCTCTGACTTATTCTATGGCACCGGCATGAAGTTCAAATGTGTGGTATTTGGAAATGTCTTCACAACTATTGGATGGATGTTGATGACATTTGGTACAGACGTTCATGTTCCCCTGTGGAGGAATTCCAATGACTTTGGCGATCCCTTGACTTTACCTATAGTACTGTCATCAGTGCATTTTCTTTTTTGTCCAACACTTTGGTTCATGATCATTCTGACAGTAGCATTTAGCTCAAAGTACTTCTATGTCGAAGCAACTTTGCTAGCATGGCGGTAGAATCTTAATCTTCTCAAAGCATAATTCAAAGTGTTTTGGTGGTGGAGCCATAATACTCAGCAAAGCATAACGCTCAATGTATGTGAAAATAATATGTGCGTAGCCTTTATCCTCAAAGTAAAGCAAGCTCCTTTACACCGTCAATACTCAATACTAGACCAAAATTGAATAAATGTATATCTTCCCCTGAATGCAGCATCATTACCACTCATTAGCGTTTTGTGATTACACGAAAAAAGCATAGCATGCACCATCTTTGTTACACACTAGTGGCTGGTGGGTGCTTAAATATGCCACTCCAGGCAGGACCGCATCCATCTGAATTGTCGTTCTTTTTTGCTACTACATCTGTTCAGTTGTTACACCACATTTCTTCCCCAGATAAAAGCCTAATTTTGCATAAATCCCCCATAACGCCACACTGGATCCAGCCTTCTAATCCAGTCAAATACACCCGCATGATTTGCTGCAGTCTGCGCTTTCTTTTGAATAACATTCCCTGCCGATTACATAATCCTCCCAAAAAAAATTAAGAAATCCAAACAACATACACATCCAACGAAACAGGTGTAGCGATTTCAAAAGCGGCTCTTCTTAAACAGTCAAAAAAAAAAAACACACATCATCTAACCAACTCTGTGTGTTGCAAGCATGTGCTTGTGTGTGTGTTGCAGAGAACAGCGGGCCCACTACACACCTGTAGTGGGCGGGAAGAAAAGGAGGAAACATACACATGCTGGTGGCTTCGTTCCACCTCTCTCTTACTCTCTCATTCTCTTTGTGTCTCTTTTACTCGTGCTCATTTGCCGACCCATCTTTCTCTACCGCTCGCTCGTCTCTGCATCTCTCCACATTCCTCTCCTCTCCCTGTCTCTTCCCCCCCCCCCCCCCCGTGCCTCAAGGGGACACATTTTATATTTTTAGTGCATATCCATATTTTAGTGCAGTTACTGAATTTTAATCTCTTGATCATCACGGATGTCTTTCTCTCTCTCTGTATGTGTGTGTCGCTGATTTCTGGCGCATGGGTGGGACGGCTGCACCAGTGGGAGGGAGGGAGACAGCAGATAGAGAGAGAGAGAGAGGGAGAGAGAGAGAGAGAGAGAGAGAGAAAGCAGCTCCCAATTATGTTCCCACTTTGAGTCTCCGTGTCTCTCTCTTGCTTTCAGTCTTTTTCTCTGCACCAGTCAAGTGGTACTGATCAATTTCACAGGCACTCTGTTTACAACAACACACTCTACCTCCCCTCAACACACTAACAAAGGGTCTTTTGTGTGTGTGTGTGTGTGTGTGTGTGTGTCAGTATGAAATATGAAAAAGCAAGTCTCAAAGATTGGGTGGAGACTGTGCGGATTGCGGCAAACTAAACCGAATACTGTAACACGCACACGGATGTGACCTGAATAAAAACCAGATTGGTCGAAGCACAAGTCTCTCCAAAAGTGTTTCTGCCAATAACCAGTGTGGAAGGGCAAACATACAGACACACATACACATGCAAGAGCAGTGACCCCTTTGCCACCTCAATAACGGAGGTCTTAGGTTTTGATTAACTGCGGTTTGAGGCGCTATCAGAGACCACAACAGCAATCACAGCTAAAGACAGACAGAGTGCACAGATGACCTGGCCTGGGGAAGAAGGGAAGGGAGGACATGAAAGGGAAAATGGAAGCAAAAGGGAGAAGTTAAAAGGAAGGGAGAGAGGGGAGAGGAGAGGGAATGAGGGAGAAGAGAGATGCGAGGAAAGATACATTATCGTGAGAGAAGGAGGCAGTGGGAAGAAGGAGACAAAAAATGGGTGGCGATGGCAGGAGAGAGGGGAATGAAAAGACAAAAATACATAGCCATCTATCTCCTTTTCTTCCTTATCTAAATCCTTCATTTAGCCACACCTCTCTCTTTTTTTCCACCCTTCTCTCAAACTTTTCCTCTCAGCCTCCCCCGCTCTGAGTTTAAGCCTGTACGAGGCAGCCAGACGTAGGTACAAAGACACATGGCTGCCATTTAAAGTCCATTACAACAGCGAGAATCCTCAGCCATTTTCTTGATAGAAGCTTCCCCACATTAACCAGTTAAAAAAACAAGATCCATGGGCCTGTTGGTAAATGAGCTCATTGATCAACTAAGTGCTGTACGATGAGACAGCATGAGGTCGTTTTTTTTTTTCCCACACTGGTGTTCAGCGCTTACAGCTGGTTCTGTTTGTTGCAGTTCACTGCTGCATTCTTATCAAACCACAGTTTGTTACGTAGGTTTATAGCAATGCACAAATTATATGAGCTAAGGACATAATGTGTCGGTTAGTATTCGAGGAAGATAAAAGCAAACACATTTGCAATAGAGCTTGACCAATATAGGGTTATTCCAGATATAATAGTATTGGCGCATATGTTGCCATATATATAAAAAATGTTATTGCAGGATCATAATAAAACATATAATTAACAAAAGATCCATAAACCCAAATAGGAACACTGGAGTCGTAGCCAGGATTTAAATATTGAGTCCAAATTTCCCGAGAATTCTTTGACGAGCTATTTTCAAAAGAATCCTGTTTTATTTTTCCAAATGCAGTCCATTTATTTATTTAAGATAAGATAAGGCTGTATTGATCCCCAGAGGGGGACACAAGGACCTGAATAAGAAGAGTTAAATAGGGAAAGTAAAACACATAATAAATTAAAATATATAAAACAAAATTATGGACAGAAATAAAAATAGAAACTATACAGGAGCAATAAAAGTCAAAATCACAAGGCAAGAGTGACAAAGTGGTGAGATTAGTAGCAGCAACATCAGCACGTTATAGTAGAACAGCGTACACCAGAGTAATATATAATATGATTAAGTAATGATATTTAGTGTTTATCTGTATTAATATAGAACATAATAAATAATGTAAAAAAAATAACTGTTTAACATATCAACATAATACAGTACAGCATCGTATTGGGATATAAAATAGGATAAAGTAGTGAGATAGATACTGTTGTAACACATATGGCATAATACATAACAAAATACATAAATCAGCCGTTCAATTACACTATACTTATCATTTGTATTTCTCTAAATGTTTAGAGCAAAATCCTTCACTGTCATGTGTTAAAGAGAATACCGAATCACTTTAAGTTTTTCCTCACTTAAAAAACAATATTTCATCCAAAAAATATCAGCATGAGCGAATATGAGTAATATGTGTGTAACTGTAGAATAAACCCTAAAAAGAAATCCCACCAGTATTGTGGCACATATGAGCTCGGTGTGCTCAGTGGGAGCTATGCGGCCCGGATGAACTCGCAGGAACATGTGCACATTTTTGCACACGCATGCACTCACAAACCAACCCAGACACACACACAGCTGTAGGTCCTACCTTCTCCCACTCTCTGTCCTTGTTCAGAACAATGACCACCAGCTTTGGGAACTCCTGGTAGCCGTCTTCTGTGAATGACAGGTCTCTGCCATCCCATGTCACATTCATCATGTACCTAAGCATGAGAGGAGCAGAGGAGGAGGAGGAGGAGGAGGAGGAGGAGGAGGAATAGTGGGGCAGTGGGTGAAGAAATAAGAGAGATGGAGACAAAGAAGGAAAGGGAGGGGTGTGTTTAAAAAAATCAGAGAATGAGAAGAGAAAAGAAATGAATGGAGGCGAGTAGAAACACAAGAAAAAAAGGGAAATTGAATTACATTAGCATGAGAAAAAGTCAATTTACAATCTACTGGCATTACGATCCTAAAATATTCACACAGGCTCTTTTCGTAACGCTGCGGGAAAAGAAAAATCTATTCAAATCTTATAAAAAGGTCAGTAATATAGTGCAGAGTCTATATTGCTTATCGCTTCAGACGTAACAAAAAATATAGTCATATATAGCCATAGTCTGTCCATACTAACACTCAGCACCCACACGCGCTGTAATGAGTGACCCATATGGCAGGTCACATTAGCTAAGATGGAGGGCAATGGGAAGATATTCTTGGGTCCACACTGCCTCCACATTAATCATGGCTGTCCTTCCTCACTCTGTCTCCCTCACTCCCTCTGTCAGGGGTCATGTACAACAAGGGGGAGACAGCTCCTCTTTTCTTCCTCTTCTACTCCGTTCTGGGGGCCGGGGCGACCGGGGGGGGGGAAACTTCGCAATGGAACATGGAGCCACGTGACGCGTCTTTGAAAAAGCCAAAGCGGAGCGCCGCGGGTGAGGCGCTTCATGCCGTGCACGACATTGTGCAGGTGGTACTATTGTATCTGCCGATGGGGGCCTTGACGCATTGAATCCTAATGTAAAAAAAAAAAAGAGATTTATTTTGGTGACAATATCGGCGAAGTCCTCGAAATTGAGTTTTAAAGAAATTCAATTATAATAATGTATTTTTCCCTTAAAAAATGGCAAAATACATGTCTAATTCAGAAGGTTTTTGAGAATGATTTCACATTCTAACAGACGAGTTCCATCTGCACCTCTGTTAAGAAAATATGTATTGCTGTCTATAGATAAGGTCGTTTTTTTGCTTGTTTATGTTGAAATACATGAATTGCAGGCAAGATCTTCCAAATACATTTCCTAATTGTGTTATTTTGTCTTCAGACATTTAGAGTTAAATACATTTCTCATTTCAACGTGAACCTTGTGGCACAATGCTTCTCTCAGTTGTACATATTTACTTATTCTAGTTTTTTTTTAATTTCTCTTCTTTTCTTTTACTACTGTTCATGCTTGCTTGTGTGTTTTCTCTATATAGATATTCTTTGTTCTATGTGGGTTCCGTTTGTTGTTTCGTTTCATCCTTGAGTTATAATCTCCTTTTTGTATTAGTATAAATAGAGGAGGACTCTGAATAAGCCTTGTAGGCTCCCTTCCTCCCCCTTCACTGTGTTTTGTATTTTAATTATTGTGCAGATAAACTAATACACTATACATCATTTGCCATCTAATTTTAAATATTTAAGTGGTAAACAATTGCTATCAATTTAGATTCATATCTTTAGTGGCATACATAATATTAACCAACACATGATCTGCCGGATGAAACTGTAATTATCAATTAACAGTGAGTTAATTAAATTCATTTAATTATTGAAACTGTTATGTATAGACTCCCACACTTGCATGTTACACGGACCAGCAGTCTCGACCGATTACAATACCAAGTCACAGGGATGGTGACGGAGATAATAGAGAAAAAGGCTGTGTAATATCTACTGTATATGGGTTTGTGTGTGTGTGTGTGGGGACATTTTCCAATACCTACATGTCCCTTTAAATTGCTGCTGCTAACACACATGCACACACACAGCGGCACTCACACACACACACACTCACACAGCCACTCAATGCTCAGATGAAATCAGTTAGAGATAAGGGGATTGAGTGGCTTTTGTGATTAAAATAATCTGATTGGCCCGCAAGCAACCAGGTGAGTAGTATTAAGCTATTTGATTGGACACGGGATGCAGCGCTGAACCCAATTATGTGCGACTACAGCAGAGGAAGAGGTGGTGGAATCAATACCAGGCTGCTCTTTTAGACAACAGCCCATTCTGCGCTTTGCAACAATCTATCTGGACGAGACGCACACGCACACGCACGCACACACACACACACACACACACTACATCAGCATTAATACAGAGGATCTGATGTAACTGTGATGCAACAATGTCAAAACTTGTTCTGGATGTTAGAAATAGATGACTATGTGAGGAGCACATCATGCAAAGTGAACCGGTGAAGAAAATGAGTTCCTTGTAGAGCTGGTGGGGAGTAGGTGAGGACGTTCAGGCAACCTGATTTATCTTTCCCTGTGAAAAAAAAAAATGACCATTCTGCGGGCTAAACTTTAATTCAAGAGAACACTGCGAATTTACGGCTCGGAGCAATATCTCAGTTGAAAACCAATCTTTGCGATTTAGGTTCACAAAAATAGTGTCGAGTGCAGCTTTTTTCTTCTTTTCTCTTTTTTTTTTTTTAAGATCTAAGAATCATATTTAACCCTCAGCTTTTCCAAAACAAGCCAAACGAAAAAAAAGGCTCCACTGACAAAACATCCATATTCCATACGCATAACATAATTATAATTTTATCAGGACTGCTGTCGCCCGCTGTTCATGTGAAAATCAATGTCGAGAAACAAAGACAACAGGATGCAGAAAGGATGGGCAGACTGTGCGTGTCTGCATGTGTGTGTGTGTGTCTGCATGTGTGTGTGTCTGCAGGCAGGTTTGGGCCGACGCCCATCAAACAGGTTGACCTGATGGGGTGTTGCTAGGATACAGACACAGGCTGGAGTGTATACGCTGGAAGATGACCCTAAACAACCCTGTATGAGCATCCCTGCACAGTGCGCACACACACACACACACACACACACACACACACACACAGACGCACACACAGACACAGACAATTACTTTGCCCACCTCAACAATTCTCCACCTAATGTTTCCTCTCCCCTGTAGCACTGAGATCCTACTAAAGCGATCCAATTTCTCTCACTTTCCCGCCTCCATTATACCAGTAATCTCTCTATTCATTAGGGGGGGG
>CALSBV010012105.1:712316-728749 GCA_943590825.1 Bovichtus diacanthus
CACACACACACACACACACAGAGATAAATAAGTGCTAAAGTCTTTTAAAACACACTGTTCACCACAGCAAGGTGAGCAGTGCACTGTAAATCTGCCATGACAGAATACTCTCTATGGGGGGGGGGGGTATTTCTGTTGTTTCTAACCCGCACACACACAGACACACACACACAAACCCACACATGCACAGGGCATATTTTAAATGGAGCACAGGTTGTCACTTGGCTTGATTTCTGCACTGGCCAGCGCTCTTAGTTGGTCATTTGTCTCCTGGTTTTTTTTTTTGGGGGGTTTTTTCGATTACTCTGCAAAACATATTCATCTTGGATGTGTCACCGTGGATTTATCATTACAGCTGTCAGAGGCAAAAGTGAGAGAGGTAAAACTTCACTGAAAGCCCACGCTGTGCGGTGCTAGTCGGCAGAACTTGCTACGGACTTTTTTTGGCTGATTTCTGCACCATTTATTTATTTTATTCTCTTCGAAAAACAAGTTTTGTTCTATTCCGACATGTTTTGCCTCACTGAGGGACGAAGGCAACTTCCGCTCGCTGTAAATCAAATTGTTGTCACAAATCACAGTTTAATCTAAGAAGCATTAAAGCGAAGACACACATACATTTAAAAAACGGAATTCTAGCTGAATGCTTATAAGATGATGCCGATATTGACATCTTGCTTACAAAAACTGAAGAACTAAAGGAAAGGATACAACACCCACTGCAATATGTCACACTGATGCTGTACATTTCTACATATACAGCCCATCTGCCCGCCTCTGTGTGTGTGTGTGTGTGTGTGCGTGTGTGTGCGTGTGTGTGTGTGTTTGTGTGTGTGTGTGCTGGCCATGTCCTCCTATATCCCCTGACAGCCGTTGATGGTCTAACAACCCACACTGGTCCGTCGCCCCGACCTAGCCTTGACCAATCATGTTTCTTGTGTCCTGGCCCTGAAGCCCTATTGGCTGAGCTCTCTCACCCACAACAGAGCCATCTGTGGCCACTCATCACCTGGGTAACAACCTGAGGCAGCAGAGCATGCTGGGAACAAAGTCAGCTGGCTCTGGATATTTGTTAATTCTCTTTAGTGTATCTGTGTTTCCTGACAAAAGGGGAGCAATGTTAGTGAGGAAATGATATGTTCAGTCCTATTTAGGTTATACCTGTTTAGGTAGTCATACTTTACTGTCTCTTTGCACAACATGACACGATTTATGAACGGGCGGCTCATAAGTTTTGCTGATCAACAACATTAACTCCTCTGTTACTTCAGTGACGATTGAAATGTCAAGCTCTTCAGAACTGGCAGAGTTAGCCAAGCTCTATTTTTAGGGTGAGCGCTCTAATCTCCCAGCCCCGCCTTAACTAACCATGGTGCACAATCCACTTGGGTTGGGTTTCTGCGGGAACCCAAATGAGAATTGATCCAAAGTTTATTGAATCCCGATGCAAAGTTGGCAGGATATTAGTCGGACATATAAGCCGCCTATGATGTAACCTTAGCCCATAAGTCAAAAAGAGCTACTGGTTGATTCTTTAACCAACGATACACAATACGTGATTATGTCATTTTTACGGCCAGCATAAACCCTGCATTAGCCTCCTGACCGTCAGAAAAGCATGTCATAAAATACACATTGTTGTTCTTTAATGTTAGTTATGTTGGTCGCATTTCAAGCCTTCATCCGAGACTAACGCAAACTCGTGAATGGTGACATAATTATTATTATTTTACGACTTACACAGTGACTCTTGCACACTGGATCCATTCCCAGTATTATATTGATGCACAGTGTTTGCCAAAATGATGACTATTAAGTCTCAAACACGTTCTTGTGCTTTTACAGTAGGCGTAGCTGAATTTGTTCTTCCTCTCACATGAAGCATCTTGCCGTTGCACGGCAGAGACGGACAACCTTTCGGATTTTTCGGAAATACATTTTGGAATTCAATTTTGTCATTTACACTTAAGATTCCGAATTTCACACTTCGTAATAAAAAAAAAAGCAAAAAACAACAACATTGGGATGTAAACACTGGTTGTGTGTGTCTCTCGCTCCTCTGCCAGATGGAAAGCCAGACAGAGCTGGCACGACCTGCAACATCTCCCACTGTCTGCTGGGGAGCGTGCGCATGATGAGAAGGAGAGCAGAAGAGAGTGAATGGGAGATGGAGGAATAAATGAGAAGAGGAACATAAGGAGCTCTTCAATTTTGGAGAGCACTCATTTGTAGCGGCTTCCCGCTGTTACCCCCAGTCCCAATTTCTTTCCCTTCGCTCTTTCTTCACTGCCTAAATCACAAACTCCCATTCACCTCTTTCATTACCCCCCCCCCCCCCCCCCCCCCCCCCCCTCCCCCTTTTCCCCCCCCCCCCCCCCCCCTCTCTCTCTCTCTCTCTGACTTCTACACTTCATCTGAGCTCAAACTCTCAACCCCTTGTTTTTTTATCCAGTAATTGCGTCTTTCTTCAACCTCAAACCTTAATGCAGACTTGGTGGAAACTTGGTGGAAGTCTCTAGGGGTGAAAACAAACAGACTGTGGCAGGAAGCTATGCATTAAAACAGACATACACACACACTGTGCTTCAACACAGCCACTCTTTATGTTATGAAAATGCACGAAACCTCATTAAATCTTTTATAATTCTGTTATTTCAAAAAAAAAATGTCCTCTTAAAAGACACCTAGCTCACTGTATTTCTAAAAATCATAGGCATGCCAAAACAAACACATCCACGCACTCCTTCTTTACTTACTTATGTAGCGCACTGGGCGGCAGCTTGGATGTCTTCTCCATCTGCCCGTAACAGGACGTCTTGGCTTCAGGGATGTCGCCATACTCCTCCAACATGGCCGCCGCTGCTGACGTTATGATTCCCAGACCATCCCGAACTCGCGCCTCCAACGGGTAGTCCCAGTCGTCGTATGACACTGAAATCATCCCCGGTGGAAACGCTTCGGGCGTTATCTCCGGGTTCCCAGTGGTGAGCGACGGTACAATCCAGATGTATCCGAACCCGGTGAGGCCCAGAGAGCGCGCCTCCTCCAGGATGTACACCGCCTCATCCTTGGAGCAGTAGAGCAGGACCACTGGGGACTGGACCTTCTTCAGCATGATCTGAGACCGGCTGTCTTCCTCCACCGCGTCCAGGACGATGATATTCTGCAGGTCCCAGCCCACAAAACTAAAGCAAGGATAACGAGGACAGGAGCGAAATGTTAATACTTAACTAATAGACTATTAACTTTGCTCAGGTGCTGGCAAGGGCAGTTCTAATTATCCATTATAATTAATATAATTGTTAAGTGCGATGTGAATGCTAATGGATGTAAAAGTGTTTATTGTCACGGGAAACACATTAAGGTTAAATGGAGAATGCAAATGTATACCCTGTATAATGATGCAAGGAGTTAAACCAGCGACCTCTTATTGTGAAAGCGCCCGTGGTCAACGTGTTAATTGGGGACCACAGTTATCAGCAAATAGTGCAGTTATCAACATGGAATACAGCTTCTGTCACACCTCTTGGACAAAAAATAGGTTCATTAATATTGCATTACTCATGCACAGCCATATGGCTGAGTATAGATGTTTTGATGTAGAGATTGTCCTCGATGGAGTGTAATGGTCAAAGCAACTGTGAAGGAAAACAAAGCTGTATAATTCCAAAGCCATGTTTTATCTAGTTGTAGCCATAGTTAGAAGTAACAAGCACTTATTGAAGTGACAAATGCATTTGTAGAGTGTCTTTTTTTATCCAGTGGGACTGGCTGCTCTTTTTCACAAACGTCCAGCGAGATAATATTCAACAGGTCCCAGTGCGCAAGACTAAAGAGCAGCAGAAACACAGGAAAATGTGGGTTATGGTTAGTAATTAAAGTAAATAATATATCATAAACGGGTAGCATGCTGTGGTATCAGGAGTACAGGCCCTTGATGGCAGAGCGAGGGACAAAGACGGATGCATGCGCACACACGAGCACGTTGGAGGGTGACTAGTTAAGAAGTGTGACACACAATAGGGAGAAGAGGGAAGCAGTTAAACATTGTGTAAGAAGTAGACAGGTAGTGTAACATGAGAGTGATTTGGGACTTGCTATCCACTGCTTGCTGTCCAGAATGATAACGGTCTACAAGTCCCAGATGACAAAACGAGACAATGACACACAGAGACACATACGGAGGTAGTAACAAGTATGGGAGATTGTAATACTGCCATGTTAAAAAATAAATAAATAAATTCTGCACAGAAATCTCAGAACACAAATGTTACAAATGTTTGCTTTGAACTAAACCAACCGCCCACCAAGCAAACACGGATCCTCGTGATTAAATAAATGCTTATATAGTTGTGGATACTGATATATAGGGATTTTACACCCTGCAGATCAATCACCATGGTCGAAACATGCGAGTGCGTACGGTGTGGGTTCGAGATGATCCAGATCACACAGGTAAATGAAAATGTGTCCAACGCCTGAACAACCTTACCGGTCCAAAAACCCAGCTCTGTCTCCTTTAATTTGCAGATCGTCGTGACAGGCACACCGACTACCTGCCTGCATTCATCTCCACCAGACAGCCTATGTAAGTACCCATCCACAAAATATATTCCCACACCCACATGTTAAATATATCTGGGCCTGTATTTCATTTCAGCTACTGCACATACTAATATGTTTCCATGGTCAGGTCAGCCTTGACTCACTGAGTTGACTGGTCAAATTTGCTGTCGGAAATGATGGAAGTTCATTGGTATTAAAATTGTCTGCCCATGACTAAGTCACTGTGAACAAGCTGAATGCTGACACGGGCAATCGACGACGGGTAATTGCAGGTAATTGGGCTTATTATTTCTGGTTTCATAAATGATGGCTATTATTTCAACAACGAGGTCAACACCACTTGTGGAGGTGGTACGATTATTGACATTGGGATGTTAAAATCTGTAATGCTGTGGAGCTATCTTTCATAAAGTATCGTAAATACATCTGTATGGAGTTGATATTGATTGACAACAGAAGCATGAACTTGGGGCTTGGATTTGCTGCGAGGGAAAAAAACGCGTACAGGATCAGATTCCCATTTTTAGGAGAACGCGCTTCCCAGTTTCCTGATAGCAACACCTGTTTGAGGGACAAATTCATGATCGTATTCATTCAAGCAAGCATCCATCTGTTGCCACTCAGATGGAGTTAAAGATGGAGATGGAGTGTGTAGTTAAAACAACTGTAACCAGTGCTTCCAAATACAGACATGCAGAGAGTTTTTGAATCGCTGTTTTGGCTTGACATGAAGAGTAACTGCTAATGAAAAAGACCCTCCTCAGCTGGGCTTTAATATATCATGGGTTCAGGCTGCAGCTCTTGCCAACATCTCAACACTGCTGAACATGGATCATTAATTTGACATTTTTTTTTGCCGAAAAATTATGGCTTGCCGTTTTCTTCAGCAGTTTTTTCTCATTCTCTCTGCGGAGAGCTACAGCATCAGTCAAAATGACCTAAAGGTGCCGCAAACCCCCAAACTGCCTGTGTAGTAAACCCACCTGTCATCTACATTAATTTTAGGAATGCTGATGAAATCCTTTTAGTGCTGACTGTCTTTGAAGCACAAGGACAAAACAACGTGCCGGAACTCTTCTAGAAAGTAAACATTACCATTCTCTCGGGAAAATTTTGCAGTGATAATAGAGATGATTACACACAAAAATGGACTTGGAGAAATGCCCGTGCGCGGAGCGTATGAAGTCTTTAGGAAACATAACTACAGCGCTTGTTATCTTCGGTTTTTCTTGTGTTGAGCTGTTGGCATTAAGAGGTGATTTTGAGAACAATGACCCAAAAGGTTAGATGAGGTGGAGAAAAACGGCCCATTGTGTACTTCATAGATTCTCTATTAAAGCTGTTTAAAATAGAATCATTTTGAAGTTGTTTAGTTATTGTGTTTTTTCCTGCAAGGTTTGGCAAGGTTAGTTTATACTTTATGGCCCTTATAAGAATCTTGCAAAATAAAGTCAAGAGTATAACTGCCTTTTCCTCATATGGTATAGATTTAGATCACTTTTAGCTGGTGGCACGACTCCAGCGAGGACCATGTCTACCGGTTGTCAGCTGGTCCACCATTATAGTCCAGACTGAAATACCTCAAGAATATTTCGATGTATTGCCATGCAATTTGGTACAGAGATCCATGTTGCCCAGAGGAAGCATTCTAATGACTTGTGTGATCCCCTGACTTTTCTTCTTCTACCACCAGTGGGTCATAACTTTTTCTACTCGATGGATTGGTCCAAACTTGTAAAGACATTCAGAGTTCCCAGGTGATGTCTTCCCCTGATTTTTTTTTCTTCTCTAGAGCCACCATGAAGTTCATGTTGGTGGTCTTGAGGGAAATGTCTCAACCGATACTTTGGTTTTTAAGAAAATACCTGCAAAATGAATGACACTCCCATCAGCTTTTGCTGTACTCTGTGATTAGTGTTAAATAGCAAATGTTAGCCACGGCAAACACGGTTGCATCAACACGTTAGCATTGTCATTGTGAGCATGCCGATGTTAGCAATTACCTCGAAGCACTGATGTGCCTAAACATGGCCTCACAGAGCTGCTAGCATGGCTGTGAACTTTAAAATACAGTTGCTCCTGTCTTTTATTTGAATTGATATGTTTGTGCTCTATATCAAGAACGTCTCCAAAAAATGGGAAGATTGCCACATGGTTGTCACAGCTAGCAATGCAACCTTCCCATCAGGACTGGTAAAGTACAGCACCAGTGGGAGTTCATTATCTCTTGAGTTACAACGTCTTGCTGCATCATCTTGTTGGCTATTGTTATCCAATGTAATAGTAATCATTTGTACAAACTATGGAGAACAGTGCATACCTGTTGTCCACAGTAGTTTTAAGGATGTTGATGAACTCCTGGTAGCCGGGGAACTTTGACGTGACAATGGAGAAGATGTGCCAGTCGTACTCCTCCATGATGTTCAGCATCAGCAGAGCCTCCTGCTGGATGGAGGCACCGAACTGGAAGAATGTTGACTTCACATCCTGTGAGAAGAGAACCGGGGAGAAGGATAAAGGGAAGAAGAACAAGGTGGGGAAGGAAAATAAAGAGAGTCTTTGTTAGGATTTTAGTTTCACTTCCCTTATTGGTAAAGCAGCTAATTCAAACTGCAATCTCAGAAATATCAATCAACTCCAGAGCCTTCAACATTTGGCAGTTCTCTCTCTCTCTCTTTCTCACACACGCACACACAAACACACACACCAAGAGTAATATGTTTCTCAAGGAGGAAATATATGGATGAGGGGCTCAGAACAATTCAATTAAGCCCAAATTGGTTTGGTGCGGTACAGGGAGGCTGCAGAACTCTGTGGGCCTGGTTCTGGGGAACGAGGGTTACATTCACTCTGAGTCACTCGGATCCAGGCCATTAAACCTGACTCAGAATCATTTGCCACTTAATTCCGCCGAACTGAGACATGGGCTTGGACAGAGCAGACAAGCACTATCGCAGGTGGACAAATTAACTCTATTCATTTATGTTGGAGGTTTTGTTCTAAATGGCTCATTATGGCGCGGGTTATTAAATGCGGTGAAATGAGTCAAAAATAAATAGTGATGAATGGCGAGGAAGAAATGGGGAGCGCGATGTGTTGACTGACGAAGGGTAACCTCGTCTTTGGTTCCTTGTTGCATGATTTGTTGTTGTGTCTCTGTGGATTTCTGTTACCTTGAAATGTCAGAGAGTTCACACATGGCTTATCTTGACACCACTTGTCTTTGGCGCTCTAATTATGATAGACTTGCTGGTCGGTGTGTGTGCACGTCGTCCGTGCGCGTGTGTGTATGTGTGTGTGTGTGTGTGTGGCTGCAACCTGACAGCTAGAAAAAAAAGAAAAAAAAAAAGAATGAGGGAACAAAAGGTTGGAAGCGGGAGAAATGAGACAAATGAAGAAAAAGAGATTCTGCCCCCATGTCTCTTTGTAAGATCACACCTGCTCTTAAATTGAAAAAGTGCACCACATGCACTTACACACACTGGCACACATATCAAGTGCACTACATAGTACACACTGCCTGCAGCCTTCATCTACAGGACTTCATCTACAGTGTGACTTAACTTGAAGAAGAAAAATTGCTGCTGTAATGAAGCAGCAAGTGTAATGCTGAGATATACTACTGTGTAGTGTAATGTCGCCCAGCATTAGCTTCAATTGTATATGCTGCAAAGTTTCTAACACTTCTTGAAGAAGCCTATTTTCTACAGGGAGGCCTAATGACACACTTGTTTCTTTCTGCATTGTATTTTGAGTGATGGTTAGCTGTATTTCTGGAGCCACGATAAATTAAAACATTTCGTTTCTAGGATACGCTTTGCCAAACCAGATAAACGAAGAAAAATGTGTAAGCCACGCCAGGTTGACAATTTACACTGCCAAACTGAACTGAAGTCTACATCATTGAGAAATATGTGGAAATGTCAACCAAAAAAAACGAAAAAAATAAATGCTAATTCGACACACACTTTCAGTTCATTGATTCAGAGAGAAAACGGCATCATTAAGTGCTGACACAGAATGAGTCTATTAACATTAAAGAAATGGTTAGCTGCACCAGGGAAACTACAAGCCTTTTTTCTTTTCTTCTTTTTAAATAATAGACCTTAAACACCATCATATTTTTGCAAAGACCATTACCAAGGAAAGGAAAGTCATCTCCATCATCTCCATTTCCACAAAAAAAAGATGGTGTGGCCAATTTGCCCTCGCTTCATACAATGTTAACCAAAACCAGAAAAAGAACTCGTATATGTAACTTTCCAATGAAATTATTCCTATCATATTATGATCTTTCAATACTTTCTTTCTTCTTTTTTTTTTTTTTTCAATTACATACACGTCTAAGACATAATTGAGTAAAGAGGGCATTGGGGGGGGGGCGGTGAAAATAGACACAAGTAGAAGCAGGGACTGCGTATAGACGAGAGTATTTGTAACCATATCAATGTACTGTATGCAACTTAATCCTTATATGCATGACCTAGCTTTTCATTTTCCCCTGCGTTGATAGCCTCTAAATAACGTGGCTATACACTGTTTGCATTATTGGTGCGAGTGTCGGTGAGCGTCTCTTTCCCCCTATATCAGGACTCTTGAGTGCTCTTTAATGGTATTGTTTCTGTATGTGAGGTCGGCTCACTCCGCACTCAAGCGCTCTTCAGAAGCTCCCTGTGTAGACCCCGTGTGTGTATTTGCGTGTGTGTGTTTGTGTTCAAATGGGGTAGAAGCTGAAGCAATGCTCGAGCATGGTGGGACAGGCGGGAGGTCATGCTATAAGACGTGTCACTTCCTGTCTTCATCAAAGCGGCGGCCGATACTCCAACACTTTGCTGCATAATACAGAGGACTGAGCAGCACAGGGCCAGTCTTTTTTTTTTTTTTTTTTTTTTTTTTTTTTTTGTCTTCAGATATTTAAGCACTGACATCTGCATCTGCCACCTGTCAACAAAACAGCTGGCTCACATTTGTCATGAAAGTTTCCTGTGATTTTATTAATAAAGGTTTTTCTATGTCTGTTTAGCAGCTGTGTTTAACACTGCTCTTGTTAAATACGCAGCTTCAACATGCAGTTTATTTCAGACAAACGATAGCTTAACTTTGCATTTTCACATAATCTCATACATATAGGGGCAAGGGTTATTTGTTTAAGATATTATTATGTTTATGTAATTATGTCAACCAATAAAAGAGAATTTCAGTTTTCAGTTTACCCTTAAAAATCACCACATTTCCAAATACACTGTTTTCATTGGACAAAGACAATATATTGATACCAAAGCCAACATTTAAGCAAAAATTAATTTAGAAAAAGCTAACACTGGTTGTAATAATCTCTAAAGACTTCTGTTTCAATATTTTTTTGGCAATGTTTCGTATGGCTCTCTGTGTGAATGCGTGTTTGCCTGCTTGTGCCTGCCTGAAAGGATTTAAGCTCCAAGAACCCCAGAAGAAGAAGCCAAATTCTACCACGAAACGGAAATCTCCCTTTTACCAAAATAATTTCTCTTTTTTCTGGCCTCAAATGAGACTGGACATGTGCCTGCGCTCATTTGTGCGGGCCAAATAATGTCACATGGAACCCAACTGGACTGCGGAGATTTGGTTTTGGTGAATATTCGTATTTTACACCATGCATGATCAGAAACACTGCTTGCTATGAGAAAACGTTGAGCCAAACTCCAATAATCTGTCTCCAAAATGGGCATGTTAGGTTTGCCTAACCTATAATTCTGAGACCAGAGGCACCTCTATTGAACACTTGAGTGAAGC
The DNA here is from genome assembly GCA_943590825.1 of Bovichtus diacanthus. Lineage (NCBI taxonomy): Eukaryota > Metazoa > Chordata > Actinopteri > Perciformes > Bovichtidae > Bovichtus > Bovichtus diacanthus. Next base: position 722,655 of record CALSBV010012105.1, read on the forward strand.
AGACCCTTGAAGGACTGACAACAAAGAACTGATTACATCCTCACTTCTCTGTCTTTATTCTCGCTCTCCTGCTGACAGAGAGAGAGAGAGAAGACAACCACAACTTTAATCCTGTTTCTGTCATCCAGGAGTATCTCAGTTTAAATATCTCTTTCCAGGTTAAACAAAGAACAGTAATGCAGAAAATTGAATCATATAGCTGTGTGTTACGATACCGCTCCCTAACGTTGTGTGTGTGCTGCTTTGTTATATTTCATATTCTCACACTGTATGTTTTATTATTGTCAGAAATTTCCTCTGTCTGTGTCACGTGGGTTTTTGCCACTGGCCTCTTTCGGAGACTAGCGGCGGTGAACGTGAACACAGATTATGACCGATTCTTTCGCCCCTATAGTCACCAAAGTAAGTTCACAAGCATCTTTTGAACATTGTGACACTAAAACGGCAATTTTCCGACAAATCAGTAGAATATTTACTTTGTACGAGACCAATTTGTCTGATTTTTTTCAACAAACTCTCACGTGAGCTGGCAACACAGAGCCTTCGCTTTCTTAGCAACTCACTTTTGAAATGGTAAATAGCTGTGTAATATCTAATGTTAGCAAAATAAAATATAAAAGCATGACACCGCACCCACTTTGAAGGCAGGGAGTGTATACATTTGCGTACCATTTGGCACCATTGCTAACGTGTCATCTTTTGTCAGAGAGCATCTTTGTTATTGCTCATTACATTTATTTTATCTTCAAGGTTTTTGGAATGCAGTTGAGTGAGAGAGAGAGATCAAGGGAGACAATGTGACAGAATGGAAGGACAGGGTAAACAAAACAACAGACTGAACCGAAAAGAAACACTGAGTGAAAAGGAAGACCATGACAAAGTATTAGCAACAAAAACACCAAAGGTAATTTGCTTGAAAGTGGCAGGCAGGTTCTATAAAGACACACATTTGTAGACAAAGAGGGAGGACATTTTGATGCGGGGCAGAAAGAGAGAAAAGAGAGAATGGTGGAGCAGTGGAGAAGAGAACGATGGAGTGACTAAGCAGCGTATGATTGTTTCTAATTGGGACGGCTCACAATCCGTGACATCAGAAAACAGCCAATCATATCCTCTCATTTCACCCTTGTCAAGTGTGACATGTCTCTTCTTTCCACTCACACCTCCAGCGAGCATTGCCCACACATACACACACACACACACGCACACGCACGTGCATAAACACACAGTCTGTCATTCGCCTCTTGCTCCGTCTATCACGTTCCTAGTCTACCGCTCTCAAATTTCCCACTCTGTTGCATACACACAAACAGGCACGCACACGACCACAATGACGCACACACAAATACAAGCACCTGCCCCGCGGGGCAGGACAGTGTGTCTAAGTTGAGATAGAGGCGAGTTATAAATAGTAGTCCTCATATCCTCTGCTGCTGATAGCATCATGCATTGTCTGGTCTGATGACACGCACACGTGTACAAAAAGAAAAAAAAGTCACTCACACACACACACGCACACGAACAGATGAATTGTGAGTTGAGGTTGTGAGGTTCACACTCACAACCTCACACTCAAGATAAAGGCCTGGTGGTGCACATGCACGGCAAAGCTTGCATGTATTGCCATATAAGGGAAGTCACATATATGTATGTATCGCTTCATTATATCCACCACAGATACGCTGCTATCTGCTGGGTTTGACAGATCTGCAGCGTGCACCGTAGGAGGAACACACTGATATGACAAAAATTCCTCGGTGGCCGGTTACTAAATATAAACAGACAGGCATAAAAATAGCTGCAGCAAAACAAAAGTGCTCAAAATGTCTGCGCAAACAAACGGAAATGCCAAGCAGACAGCACTCACCATGTAAACCACAGAGACAGTCACTGGAGACAAAACCACCAAAGATAACATAATTCTTTCAGAAACTGAATGATACTGATTACTGTACACAGTGAGTGCACTGCTTTTACCAATCTGACGTTTATTAATACTGTATTATGTTCTGGCAGGAAATATAATACAAGTAAAGAAAATATGGCTCCAGTAGCAGCACTCCATCCAGAGAAAGCAGAACTCGTCAACAAAAGGATTTTGTTTACTGATACCATTTCATGGCTGTAGACAAAAAGGTCATATAAACTTCAAAAAGCAATTTTCTGCCTGGTGTATCTTTGGATCCTTAGTGCCAACAATATGACAGGCAGTGGTCTAATATAAGAGTGCAAAACCTCTGCACATTAGGAATATTAGTAGAGTTTCACACACATTTCGAGTCTGGCTTTACAGCTTGCCCAGGATCTAAAATCTATCCAAGATATTACAGCTTACAGGTTTACAGCATCTCTGTGTCTGTGGGGCTGGATTGGCACCAATGCAGTATCAGGTACATTGGTGCCAAACAGACGCACAGATTCCAAAATGTACAAAAAGTGACAACTTATAGGCTGGCATCATTTACTGTCTCCCACTGCGCATTTTAGAGGAAAAATATAGACAAATTACAGGCAAGCCAAGTAGAAAAGTTTAAACTTTGCAGAAACAGGTGCTGCTTTGTCGGATTGGACGAATCCCAAATGAAAGGAATTAGGATTCAAGCCATATTCATATGCTTTCCAAGGTATATTCTCTCTGTTTGTCAAATGAGCAAGACATCATTAAACTGACAATTTTCAGCAGGATATTATCATCTACATTAGGAGAAAGTGAGAACCATTGGCACCAAGACCGCATATTATTTCCTTTTTTAATATCCTCTGTCAAGTACAGACAAAGGAGATGCAGATACATTGAGAAGAGACCGTTTCAATCGTTTTTTTTCCCTAAATAGGTACAAATCATAATTACAAAGATGACATAGGACTTGAAATTGACACTGGACAAAACATTCTCATGTGTGGAACATCAAGGCTCGGTCCATGGCGCCGAAGTTCATACTTGAATTATAAATTGCATTTAAATGCACTCCTGTTCCATTTACTATTAAGTTCAGCTCTGTGTTCCGTGCAACAGAATAATTAACAAACTATCAAAGTGCCTTTGCCTTCCAGACCCAAAGTCAGTGCAGTGAGGGTGGCCAGATGTTTGACTCCACTGTACTGTACGTGGGCACCATGAAACTTTATCACTCTATGGTTAACACAACTTTGGCACAATTCATGCCTTTTTTATGGAACAATGTTAACAAAAGACAGTAAAACCTGCACTACAATAAGTGGTAGAGCAGAATCCTAACACACAGTGAAAAGGCCAGTGGATAGAAACCAATCAAAACACATACACAGGCAAATACACAGATGGGCACATTATGCACGTCATGTTCACACAGCTAACACTATCCATGTGAAAACCTAATAAGTTGGCAATTTTGATTTCAATCCAACTAAAGCATTGCAGGCAACCTTCTGAAATCATTGGTCTATGATCACCCTTTAAAACCATGTTCCTAATGTAAACCTGAAAACCCAAATAACATAATGTAGGCCTGAACATCACATGGAAGAGGACTGTTTGTGCTAAATGCAGGCAAACAGCGAGAAACGCGCAGCATGTATTCACAACACCAATATCATAATGACCAGAGAGAAATGTAATTGCGCTAACAACATTGCTTCGGTGGTGTCTTTTACTCACACATTATGCAAGTTTTCGGCATTGCTCTGTAAATGGCTATGACACTGTGGAAGCTTATTCAGTTATTTGCGAAATTACGGCGTTTTTAAAACAATAAGCAGATCTTGTGATGGCACTGTGAATGTGAGTGCTAATAAACTACTTTGTGCGAACAGAGGGGAGCAGATATTGCTTGTTTGTGTTGGATAATAATTACAGGGAAACAGCAGCGTTCAACTGCAATGGAAGTCACACACACACGCGCACACACACACACACACACACACGAAGGGATTATCAAACGAGGCTGTATTTGACGTCATAGAGGAATATTTTTGGCTCGAATGCAGTCCATTTTAGTAGATAACAGACACAGTAGGAGAAAGAGGCCTATTCAAAGTTTATCACAAAGGAGCAGTGTCTGTTTGTGTGCATGTGTGTGTGTGTGTGTGTGTGTGTGTGTGTTATTGCTGTGTTTCCTCTGTCAGGACTTTTTAACAAGCAGTCGAGCCCCCACGGGGAAACACTGACAAAATAACATCATCCCTCTCTCTCTGTCTCTATCTTTTGTCTCTCCGCGTTTGCTCTCTTCTCCCACTCACTCCCTTCTCTAATAAGTCCAATATCTTCCTCCCTGTGTCCTTTATTTCCGTTAACTCTCTGTCCAGGGGCTCTGTCTTTTCTCGCCTCCTTCTATCCATCTTGCCCTCTCCCACCCACTCGCTATCTCTTCTAATAAGACCAATATTCTGTTGCACTCCTCTGGGACTTAACCTTACAACTAAGTCGGAAAAGCTGTTATCAGTGCCAGGAGTATACATGTGAGTATACGGTGAACGGGACATTTTTAGGCAAACAAACTGTTAACATGAACTTTCATGAACTGAAAACACACAGCGAAAGAGTTAAAGTTTAAACACAGGAAGCACCCAAAACGGACAACACCGTCAAAGCGACCTGTCAATCACAAGGTAGCCACGCCCTAAAGCATTATTGTATATTTTACTCTGAATGGGACCATAATTTACTAAATGAACATCATGCTGTATTGCAGAAGACTCATAACTAGCCATTGAGGGAATAAACAAGGGAAAATAGAGTCATTTTCTCATAGACTTCTATACAATCTGACTTCTTTTTGCAACTATTCCCCTGCTGGATATTAGAGAGAATGCAAGCTTAAGGCACTTCCGTATTGGCTTCACTTTTCAGACCTGGAGGTTGCCGCTTGATTATTACCGAGAGATGTGGGTTGTCAGATTGTATTTAGATGTTACACAGCGGCTCCCAACCTAAGTGTCAGTACCCCCACAAGGGGTCACAAAATAAATGTGACGGGTCATGAGAAGATTAACAGGAATGGAAAGCAGTAACAAATCATGCTTGTTTAGCCTAGTTTTGTTTTTTCTTGAGGATTGTTACATTGTAATATGACTCTTAAAAAAAAAAAAAAAAAGAAAATTCAAATAAAGCAAGAAAAAAAAATTGTATTTGAACTGGTCGCAGAACGTAAGGGTGTTTACACATAAGGGTCATCAAAAGGTGAGAAATACTGCTTTAGTTTCCCTTTAAAACCAATGCATTCTGGTTAATCTGACTACTGTACTCTCTTCCACCACAGTCCCGCTTGTTATTTATCGGTACATTATTATCCTTGCATTCACTAGACTTTGGCATACTGTGCTTTTACACCTGCACATTCACAGAACTTGTTGGCATCATCATTACTGTCTCCACAGTCATAACAGAGTCATCATTATGGAAATTGCCATCACTGTCAATATTGCCATCATCAACAGCCATAACCATCATAATTATACTCTTCATTTTAACTGTCCTACCCATCATGCTATCCTAATTTCATCCTTTTCCTTCCCTCCATTTTCTCCACCTTATTGTATTACTCCTCCTTATTTTATTATTATTTTAGTCCCCTATTTGGCTTTCTCTTCCTACCATACTTCCTTCTTTTGTACCCTTCAATTAGCATTTCCTATTTCCTTTCTCTGCCTTTCTCTCCATCTGTCCCGCCTCACACGTTGGCAGGCTTTTGAATTAACACAAGAGATGGAGAGAGCAAAAATCCAACAGGATGAGCAGAGGTGCTAATCACAATAAAATAGCACTTTGAATTGGGAGTTAGAGCACGGCCCAATCCTCATCGCGGTGGTGCTTTATTAAATACATAAGTAATATTTCGACAAGAAACCCCTTTGTCGGGATTACTTGTAGAGACATGTTTTCTTTTTAAAGTATTGAATATAATAATAATCCTGTATGGAGGCACTCTCAGTGTGCAGCCGCCTTACAGGGTTTTAAAGAATTGAAGCGTTTAAGATGAGAGTTCAGTGCAAGGCAACGGGATGTAGAGAGATGAAATCGTGAACCTAATCTGAGGAGCTGTTTATTAGGAGAGATAATGCACAAGGAAGAAGTGTAGAGCTCGAGCACGCACACGCACACGCACACACACACACAC
>CALSBV010012105.1:729149-756747 GCA_943590825.1 Bovichtus diacanthus
GTGTGTATATGTGCCAGAGGGCTGCGTATCATGCTGAGTTCATTCCGAAGACACAAACAACATAATATAAACCTCAGCTCAAACAGAATGGAAGAACACCCACTGCCCAGGAAGAACAAGGAAATGAAAGGCCTCAAAAGGCAGGTTCACACGGGAATAAAACACCTAGACCCACATTTATGGAGTCGTAAATCGGCCCAGAACAAAACGGCTGAGGTGACGGGAGGGGGCATGATTACTGGTGCGAAATCATTTTCATCTTAATGTCACGTTTTCAGGAACAACATTAGAGTAGCTTCGCTGAAGCACCTGTACGGCACAGTAATGAGGGACTGAGCTTGAACTTTCATACATGTGGGGGACAAGGAGAAGGGAGCAGCCAATAAGAAGAATCAGAGGGAAAATATTACCTCAGTTCTGTGCACGTTAGCTTCGGCAGGTCAACACCACGGCAAATATTTTGATGTTGAGCAGACCGCAAGGACCATATTTTCCAAAATTCAGCTTTAGATGACAATTTGGTTCACCCGGAGTTCACTGGAGGCTGAATCTCATTATCTCTCCGAAGACACTTAACAGCAGAGTTCTTAAATGTGTTTTAATGGGAGCTGTTACTGTGTCATCATGGCATATTGTGAACGTTTTGCGCTCATTTAAGTAAACCTTGCCGCCTTTGGCACGCTGCTACAGTACATCAGTCAGATGCTTGCAGAAAACTCATGCAAATTGTGCATAGAGAGTCTCACTTTGCTGAGTTTTGCTCAACAGCCTCTTCTCCTCAGATGGTGAGCGGGGATTGCTAACTGGGTGGTTAATAATTTTACATCATCCAGCAGTGTTTAGAAAGTATAGGTTGACAGGGTTGTCCAGGCAGAAAATGTTATATTAAATGTAAAGATATAAAGAGTGGTATCAATCTTGTCATCTAACTCTGAGCGAAAGAAAAGCGATACAGCTTATTTCCCAAAAAATTCCAACGATGCGTTCAAGGCATTCTTTATAAAAGGTCTATATGCTCAATCAAATGGCTTTAATAATGTTAATAAATCATTTAGAGATAGTGCATCACATAAATTATTCTGGGTTGTCACCTCAAGTTGTTCTCATCAATGGCTTGTAATTGATGTCGAAGAATTAATAATTGACTACTTTTGACATTTATTTTAAAAGGAACTTATAAATTAAAAAAAAAACATTCTCCTCGTAACTCGCAGTATATCATTTTGTACATTTTTGTGGCAAGGTAAACAGCTTTCTTTCCCTCATTTTATTAATTTAATATGTAGCCAGAAGGTAAGACATATCACAGTACAAAGGACATGCAATCCCCCATCATATTACCCCCTGCTTCCACCCTGACATACGACTACGGGGGCAAATCAATACTGCATAATGTGATGATGGTTTCCTCCACAGAGATGCATCAGTCAGCCGTTATGGTCATCACTAAATACACTGGCAGTGTCGGTGATTCACCAGACAGACACTTACACGGAGAGACCTACTTTGACGAGAACGAAACAGAGCAGGGTGGGAGGGAGGGAAGGGCGAGGCACGGTATCAGGGAGCAAGGGGGGGTGGGGGGGGGGGGAGAGAAAAGAAGGTGGTAGCAGACTTAAAACAGAGAGAAAGCAGAAGGGGGAGAGATAATCTAACATGTTGGGAAATGTGCTTATTTGCTTTCTTTATAAGTGAGATGTTGAAGTGTTTAAAATACAGAGCTACTCAGTGTTTAGCCTCGCTTAGCGTGTACATGCTGGAACTGTTTCTTGATGAAAAACAGTTCCAGTTTTCCATCTATCCGGTACGTCTACACAGCGTGCAGCTGGTGCGGACACTGTTGGTCAGGTTTTAATTTTGGTCAGGCATAATGGCAACAAACTTGGCAATTTCACTCCGATGGCAAGGCTTCAGAAAGCTGCTATCATTAGTCAGGAAACAGTTCTGTTAGATTAAACAAATGACATACATACAATGTTCTCATTTCACTTCAGACAGAGCCAGCCTAGCTGTTTCTCACCGCCAGTCTTCATGCTAAGCTAGGCTAACCATGTTCTATTTCCTGCTCCATATTTTTACACAACGACATGACATTGATATTGATCTTCTAATCTATCAGGGGGGTAAAAAAAAAAAAAGAAGAAATTCCCAAAATGTTGAACCATGCCTTTAAAGTCTTAAGGGAAAGAGAAGGAGGGTAACAACACTGGTGGATCTCTCTCTCCTGCCGCACTCACTGCACCACTCTGTGCTATTCAAATCTGCCACACTGTCACACTCGCACATTCACCATTAATATTACAACAACAAGGACGCAGGAGAGAGAAGGATTGAAATAGAGCAGTTATCTCATACATGCGCGTATGCACACGCTGACTTTCCCGTACATTAACAAAGTACAATATAAGTGCTATGTCCCAAACCCCATCGTCATCTCTAAGCTTTCCCATTTTCATTTGATTGGCTGCCAGCAAGGCCTGCAGAGTAATTGGCTGCATTTCATTGGCCAAGCAGACGGACAGCACCCCTGGGAGGAGTCCATCAGGCGATATCTGTTAACAACACGCACGGACGCACAGAGTTTTACACACACACACACGGGCGCTCACACACACACACACACACACACACGCGCGGGCGCTCACACACACAGGGCCGGAGGGGAACTCCCTAATGCCTAATGTACCTTTTGCTATCACAGATGGGTCACTTACATTTCTGGGCAAAAGAGTGATGAAGAGAGAGAGAGATGGAGAAAAAAACAGTGGAAAAGAGTGGAGCGTTAGATAAAACAAGAGAAGGGAGAAATCAGGGGAGGAGAGGAGGAGGGACAACAGAGGACGAAAAGCAGTTCAGCTATGTTTCAGCTCATATATGTGCACGGCGACGCATATACTAGGTGAGCAATCATGTTGAATGACACGCCATGATCACCACCATTTAACGCACAATTGACTTCAAGGAAAAGGAAAATTGCAAATACATGCGACTCTCATCACCATTGGCCTCCGTTATCAGCGCCTCTTACGCTGATTCAGCACGTTGAATCAGCGTAAGAGGGCGTGGGTGGGAGTGATCTGTGTGATCAGCCTATAAAATCTGAAATTTCACGCGTTCGGTAAATCCTTGTTTTTCGCCCACGCTTTTTTCTTTATTCACTTCCACCAGCGAAAGAGGAAAAAGGCCATAGACCACTTGCAGCAATTTATCAACAGAAAGAAAACAGCAGAATGACACTCAGTAATGTGTTCAGTTTATCTTTCTGTACTGCTCATCAGAGTCGCAACAACTAGTGGAATAATCGATGAGTTGAGCAAAAAAATAAAAAATAAAGAAAAAATTGCTAGCTCAAGCTTCTGAAGATTTGCTGCCTGTGTTTGTCTTTTATGACAGCAAAATTAATATTTTGCGGGTTTGAACTGTTAAAGACGCAATCTGAATATGTCCCTTTTGGCTCGGGGAAATTGTGAAGGCATTTATCCCTAATTTCTGACATCTGACAGATCCGAATTGTAACAGATTAACCGTGAAATTAATCGGCGGATTACTTAAACAAAATAATTGTAAATTGCAGCCCAAGTCGTTGTTTAATCGATTAGCCGTAGCTAGGCAGCTTGGTGTGTCAGGGCAATTAAAGGATTTTGTTTGGTGTTGGTTTGTACTTGACATTTCCATACTTTCAAGTCTCTGCTGGACACAGTCGTCATAGTATGAACATGAAATGTACTTTGTTTGGGCAGCCATTTGTCTGGTGACAGGAGACGGTATGGTATGAATATGAAGAAGAGGAGTGTTGAAAATAAGCACATAGTACAATCTTTTCTGGATAAATAAACAACCCCAAGAAGCACTCACTAAATTGTAGGGAAACATACCGAAAGTGCAATCGGTCACGAAGTTAACAGCCAAGTGTGACGGGAAAACAAAAATGAGTAATGTGTGACGCTGGTTAGAGGCTGACAAACATCTTGGAGGATCGGGGTCGTCCTCGTGCGGCCTTGCTGAGGTCTTTCGTATGAGAACGAAGGACAGTAATACTATCCGACTTGAGTCGTGAGTGGAGAGGAGCATCTGTGGATCACCGCTAACTCAAAGGAAGGGGGAGAGACTCAACTGGGTCACAAACACGTTCGTACAGCATGGTATGGGCAACATTGCTTTTTAAAAAGACAGCAGACGCTAATATTTTTGGGGGAATTAAGCTAAATTACAAGGATTTGCCTTTTCTCCCAGAAATGTATTCTTGACCGTGTAGAAAAGTCATCATTTTTGACCATTACAGGTGCTTCTAAGACAAGTCAATGTAAGGAAATGGTGCTTGTGTGAATTAGGAGAGGAGAGGAGAGGAGAGGAGAGGAGAGGAAGTTGCTGACCCACTTTGTAGCTCCCAAAGTTTCAAATCCTCTTTAAAAGGCAAAGTAAGTTGTGAACAAGAATTTGGCAAGACACACACTCACATACATCGTACATCCAGCACATGCGTGCGCACACACGTGTACAGACACACACACACACACACACAAAATTGCGGGCCTGTGACCCCAGACACTATGAATAATGAAGCAAGTGCTGCTTTTATTTAAGACCGCATTAGCGCTTTACATCACCTAATAATGGTAGCACTAAACCACACTAACGCACACTCACACAAGCACACACACTTCTGGTGGTGCTCGATACGGTTTGTTAGTTTTCTCATTTGACTTGGTCTATTTTAGTCCCGTAAAACCCTCTTTCTCATTCCTCCTCTCTCTGATCCTCCTTCCATTGTCTCTTTCTTTTATCTTTGCTTTTCTTTTTCTTCGTCTTCTCTGCTTTTTTTTTTTTTTTTTTGTGCCTGTTCTCTCCCTTGCCTCCTACCTCTGTTGGTATATCTCTTTCTCTTTTCATCTCTTACTCCTTCTACTCTCTTCATCTCTCTCTCTCTCTGAGCATTTTGTTGATGTCGGTGATAAGATCAGCATGCGATTGTCTGGGCCAGATAAGAGATAAGGCTGTGATTTGTTTAGGGAGCTTTTCTCTTCTCTTCACACCCCTGCGGACTGCAGTGATATGAGCATGCATACATCTACGTGCACGCAGGCGCACATACGTACACTTTGCATCTGGGGAAACAGGAGGGGAGATTGAAGAACGGAGTGTGAGAGAAGGGAGAAAGAGATGGAAAGAAATATAGAAAAAAAGAGAGCTGCATGGGGTACAGTGGTCGCCCTAATTTGCAAATCAAAGACATTATGACTCACATATTTACAGCGAAATCAGCCAAAGGGGAAAATATTTCTCTCTCATTCCCCTTTTTAATTCACTTTCATTTTCCCCCTTTCATGCCTGCCTCACGCTGCTCGTGAGTATAATGTTGTTCTTCAAATGAAGAATAGTCCGCCCTTGCTACCATTTAACGTCCATTATTTTTATCTTATCACTCAATTCTTATCTGTATCTTATTCTTATCTAACGTGAGTAGCTCACATGAAAATGTTCGATGAGGTTTTATAAGTTATAATGAATTTGTCAACACATGTGAATCTTCTTCTGGCTTTATTTCTTATTAATGAATTTTATAGAGAAGAAAAAAACACATTACATATTTATTGGATAACTAAAAAAAAAATTTGTTGGAGCTTTAGGTACTCTGATGACGCTTATAATCTGTGTTGAGAAACAGCCTTATTGGGAAAAATAAAATAATAAAGGAAACAGCACAATGTGAGGCAAAATGTATGGTTTATTGTTTTTTGTCTTTATTAATTGCCTTGAAAACCAATTTTCTTCATCAGCTGCATACTGTGAGCAATGGAGTCTGACATTTAGACACTATGCCAAATTTTGAAGAATATTTCTTTATCTAATGTTCTCTTTCTGGAGATTTGAGGGGATGGTGCAAGGTACATTTCACCCTGCAACAATGTATGGGATAATTATTTCCCCTATAACAATTGCCATATTATTGTGAAATCTGGAAGAAGACATCTGAAAGTTATCGTCATCATTATCACCAGCAGTAACATGAAGTCTATAGCTGAAACACTCAAACTGTGTGCACGTGTGAGAGAGAGAGAGAGAGAGAGAGAGAGAGAGAGAGAGAGAGAGAGAGAAAGCAGGTGAAATGGGAGTGCTTGCATTTTCCTTCTGGGGCATTGCCAGTTATAGGGCACAAACAGTATTGCACAGACACACACATTAATTATATTGTGCACATTAGAGCCAATTATAAAACTAAAGGCTAATTCTTCATTTTTAGCATTACTGCACACAGATCCCTGTGTTTGTGTGGATGTGTGAGGACGTGTGTGCAGCATCCATTCTCCCCCAATGTCTCGAGGCTGAAAAAGCTACACATGCAATCATGCCTCAGCATGCAATGAGGAAGGAGGCTCACATGGTAGGGAAGGCTGCACAGGAATATAATAATGCACTTTTCACAGGACATGGCTCCCACTGTGCCAACAATAGTGGATGTTCTTTATGGCTGTTATTGTTTTGCTGTTTCCTGATGTCTCTCTTAGTTTGAAGCAGCTTTTTTTCTTTTCCTTCCAATTTAGACTGCAACCGTTTTAAAATCTGTCAAAAAAAAAAAAAAAAGAGCCAGAAAAAGGATGAGCCCTAGACCTGAGCCCTGTGGAACGCCACAGTGACGAAGATGGATTCTCTATAAAGTTAAGAACCTGAGTCAGCTCAGTTCTGAGTCAGAGGTGCCCACCCGATGCTTAGGGCGTTTAATTAAAACTGCATGATCAACTCTGTTAACAGCACAGTTAACAGGATTATGATTGAGCATTGTCATGTGTTTTTACAAGGAGGTCGTTCATTACTTTAAGAGAGTCTGGCTGCAGGATATGTAGTGGTTCCACACCTTTCTTTGGCTATGTTTGCTGTTCATAAAATGATATAGTTTAAGTCCTAAAATGTGTGATGAAAGTGGCAGACAGTATCTCCCTCTCTGCCTCACACACAAACCGACACCTGCACACTTTCAGCTGCATGCACGTGTATAACTGCGGTTTAGAATATGATAAATCTCAGCCAGCTATCCTAAAAATAGAGATGTTGAAGGGACATTAGGTTGGCAGGATAACACACAGTATTTAGCAGTTGAAAGGTTGGTGTTTTATCCTGCAGTGACTGACTGACAATAATAGAAACCTCTAAAGTGCCCCAGAGGAAAAGCAGTTAACCTCTAGTGTATACCTAATCTCGCTGCTCAGATGGACACACACTGCAAGTAAGAAATGTATTCTGGTGGAGCTTCACACACTAATATACACGGGGTTTAGGCACGTAACACAGGGAATTAGTAGAAACTGCAATGAGACGTGCAGTCTAGCTGTGTGCTGAAAATGTAAGTTGCAGCACTTGACCTTCATTGAGGTTTGTTGCAAAGCTTTCTGTTGTAAGGAAGCTGCTGTAGCATGTAGCTGAGCGGTTTGTTGTTTGCAATGTGTCTGATTAGATATGTCACGGCGAGCACCAACCACATCATGTTTGTGGACGTCACCAGGCCAGGCGCTGAGTGTGTACACCAACTGTGACCTCAGCGTTCCCTTTCGAAAACACTAGACCTCCTCTTCCATTATCCAAACACTTTTCCAATTTTCGAACACACAAGCACTGGACAGCTCCAATGTCTGTCCTGCTTTAACAATGCGGGGAAATCATACGGCGGATCATCTCCGCACAAAAAGCCTGGAAAGTCCCCATCCAACGGACGCCTCGGCAGAAAACACGGCGGTGAGCGTTAAAGCCTGGTTACACAACCAATCGTTGATTCCTGACTGTTTGTCTTCACATGTGACTGTCCCCTCTCTCTCTCTTTGCCCCTTTTCTTTTTTTTCTTTCTCCCTCTCTTCAATCCGTCCCCACATCGCCCCCTCCCCTCCCCTCTTTCTCGCTCTCCCTCTGCAGTACAGTCTTTATCCTATTACAGCCTCCTTGCTTCTGTGGAACAGTTTCAGTTGTAGACACAATGAAAACTGGCAGGATACATTACTTATCACCGCACTCCTCCCACCCTCTCTGGATCACCCTCCCCACCTTCTCTCCTTTTCTTCACTCTTGCTTTCAACAATGAATACATTTTTTCATCATACTATTTTTTTTTTTTTTTTTTTTTTTTTGTTGCACTCCTTTGAGTTTTTCTCGCTTTGTCTTTGCTCCAATTTCTCCTTACTTGGTTAGTTTTCACTTCCTTTCTTTGTTCTGCAGCATGCACCTGTCTGCCAGTGACTGATTAATCCTAACTATTTATCCATCTCTTCACCTCGCTGCCTGCTGATCTCCTCCACTCTGCACTGCTTTTACGTTGTAGTTGTCGAAGCTAATGGTTAAGAACAATCTCAAGAGTGTCTTTTCATCCTTCCGCTTTCCTCATAGACATCCAGAGAAACACTGACTTACTAAGTTAGGATTGTTCTACTCCTCTAAGCCTGCATCGTTTGTATAGCCTTTAATGAAAATGTATTTTTTTACTTGAAAATGTTATTTATCCATCTAATTGTTGTTTGTTTGTAGTATGTTTAGTCAGTGTGTTTCAGTCAATTAAGTCTCACATATGATGTGCTCATACAAAAAGTTAGTTTGATAATGACTATCAGCAAAAGGGATCTGCTTTTAGGAGATCTACAAGTATTGGTAGATTGGTCATATCTAGAATTACAAAGTAGACATTCAATATTTTTTTCGCTGATGATACCCTTTTATACAGTTGAACTAGATGTACACTGCCTCGGCGTTTGTATCTTCAGTATTCCAACCTGGTCATCCTCTCTCTATCCCTCTGTCAGGTGCTGTTGGAAGCTTGGCAGGGAACCAGAGCAGTCCCTGCTGAAGGGTTCTGAATAAAGCGGAGGTTTTATTTGACGAGCCCTGCATGGGGACCTGATGGCCGACTGGAATGCTCCCAGGGAGAGAGAGCTGATCTCTTTATCTGCCCGTCCTGTATCCTATTAGAGTATCACCTTCCATCACACCCTCCATTCAAAGGATGAGAGCAGCTTTTACTAAGCTGCACTCTCCCTCACGCCCTCTCTTTACCTTTGCTAACCGCCTCTCTCTCCTCCTCCCTCCCTCCTTCCCATCTCTCTCCTCACATCTCTCCTCAACCCCTTCAATCATTACCACACAGTTTCACACTCTCTTGTTTTTATGGCACACATTTCCTCTTAACTGAACAACAAAATAGGCTGTTGGTCATCGCCTCCCATTGACTTTTCCCATAATATAAATAATGTAAGCTTTAGGTGCAAAAAAACTACTGGGTTAAGATTAGAGAAAGATCACAGTCATGGCTAATAGAAACCAACAGCAACACACAGGAGGAAAGAGGAAGCGTACAGCAGTCCCTAGTGTCCAAGTTACACGCTTTATTACACCACCTTGACCCTATCCCCGAGAGCTTTTACAGTGTTATAACAACATAACGATAACTCCTGCCTTTGCTTCTGTGAGACACAGGATACAATGCACATGGCCACAAAATTTCTCTTCTGTCTTTCTCTCTCTCTCTCTCTTTCTCTGCTCCGTACTTTCTTTGTCACTCCTTCATTTCCTTTTCTCCAAAGTAGCAACTGCTGCTGGCCAGAGAACTGCTGAGGCAGCACTGGGTCCAATTTCTGAAGCACAACGCAGACCCCAACAAACAACTGATACCCAAAACACAGGGGCGGAGAGAGAGAGCGAGTGAGAGGGTAGAGCGTGACAGAAGAGTTGCCGATGCCCAGCAATGCCTGCCAAGAATTGATAAGGGATAGAGCAATGACTGTAGAACAACCCCACTGGTACAACCAGCTGCAAACCACACGCGTACACACAGAGAGAGCAAACCACCCAAAAGCAAGTCCAAACTTGCCCAGGTAGTCTTTGTTTTCTATTGAGTATAGTAGAAAAGACATACAGCAGAGATTTTTCTTTCACGTGTTCATTGCCGTTTTAATGATGAAGCATCATAATACCGGGAGCCTTTTAGCTGTCTCCTTCATTAATTCCACGTTGTGTGTGTACAGCAGGGGTAAGTAGGAAAGAGTAGGATGAGATGTTCGTCGGGGTCTATCAGTGTGTGTGTGTGTGTGTGTGTGTGTGTGTGTGTGTGTGTGTGCCAGATTGACACCATTATGTCTACTCTCCCTCCCTCCATTCCATAAGCCAATTCACCCTCATCACTGCTATTAAGCAGCTTTGCATCGGTACAGCCTGTAACAGAGGGAATGTGAGTTTCAGTGTGTGTGTGCGTGTGTGTGTGTGTGTGCAAGGGACTGGGGGCAGACGGTAGGTAGGGAGTCATTTTGCCCCTAAAAATTGTCCTCGTCTCTCAACAATAGCTGCAGAATGCCACCCTCGATTCACATCCTCATCACACCTCCCTCTGTTTTTACAACAGAACTGCGAAAGCCCATTCTAGGCAAGCGCACAATAAAGCATTGTACTTTAAATACATTGCCAAATGCTATTTATTTACTACAGGGGGTTTTGGATCACAGCAGAATGAAAAATGGCCATTTCAGTCACGGTTTATTGTTTGGAGTCGCATGCAGAGCTGCTTTTATTATACGGTTAGAGCATCATTTCTCCTACTTTATTATGTTTTTTTTTTTTTTTAAGTCACAACAAACCAGTTACAACCGGCTGTAAATCTTAAAATAAGTGCACGATCATTGGTGTTTTATTGGTGCTCAAATATTCCTAGAAAATGAATATGAATGTTGTCGCGAATCTGTTTAAACCCCGTTTGAGAGAAAATGTATTATTGTTAAGATCATTATAATACACCAACAATCACCCATTTGCAAATAAAAGTCACATGAACCTTTGTTACGTGTCTTTAGTTAACTCCACTTGTCCAGTTATCTCTTCTCGCACAACCTCATCAATTTCTCCTCTTTCTCAACCTTCCTTTCGCCTCCCTCTTTTCCTTTCTATTTCACCCCTACATCCCTCCCTTTTTCTTCTCTTCCCTCCCTCTGGATTGTTCTTTTTTCATCCCTTTCGTCCCCATCTCCCACCATAGCCCAGTCCTTCCCACCCTTCTCCACTGCAGTAAAGTCTGTAACCTGTGTGTGTGTGTGTGTGTGTGTGTGTGTTGTCAGGTTCACTAGAGGCTCAGTGGCAATCGATAAGTATTTGGGCAACAGCTCAACATGATTATGGAGGGATACTGAGAATCACCCTGGCTGGACACCGTGTGTGTGTGTGTGTGTGTGTGTGTGTGTGTTTGTGTGTGTAGTTGCTACCTGCCAATGGTCCCTCTCTCTGGCTCTCTTTCCCCCGCAGCCACCAGCCCTTCCAAACTTCTCTCTCTCTCTCTCTCTCTCTCTCTCTCTCTCTCTCGCTCTCCATTGCAGTGTTGGTGGATAATAAATTACTACGGATAAGTAGCAGTCCAGCTCGTAGCCTCAATTACCTGTCTGCGGCCTAACCTTCTGTTTCTGATACAACACATCACAAGTGTGATCATGGAACTGAAGCGTCAAACAGGAAGGGCTCATTTTTAATTTCAAACATGCTGCACGAGTGTCCTTCTATTCTCTATACTTCTCTATAAAACAGGAGGAGAATGAAACACAAAACAAAAAAATGAACCACTGATGGGTAACGTAAGCTGTAAGCAGGTTCTAACAAACGTTGTAGGTTATACAATCCCTAAGTCTCAGAGTTGGAATCATTCCTAAAATCAACCGACCTGTCCCCGCACTGTAAAGACTCTTACAGACACTTAAGTATTAATTCTGAGTTGTCGTAATAACGGTAATAGGTGCAAAACCTTGCAATCACACTGAAAGAGCGAAAATACGGTAGTATACCCACAGAGCAGTAATCACTGCATTAAAGCTCACCGCCCTGCATAAATCCGACAAACACACACGCAGAGCAGCTGCAACAGCAGGGCAGCGTGTGTGTAAGAAAGTGGGATTTTGATGACAGTTACATCTGTATTTGACAAACAAGCCCCTCAGGCACTGATATGATTTCTGTACATCACAGACATGATGATGTTTTCTGAGGACGTGGGAGTGTTTCAGATGGAACATTAAAGTCAAACTGCTGGCTCAGAGGGGTAAGGAGGGTCTTCGTAAAAAGGTAGACTGGAAAGTGTGCTGTGTGCGAATTTGCATGCAAATGACTCTTTAGGTGTAATGTACGTAAGTAAGGTGAGCATGGGGGACTAATAGAGAAAGAGATACAGTAGGGATATATGCATCTACGCACGCACATGCACACATAACGTGCCAGAAACATAATTACATAGAAATAATCATGATTGATTCCCACAGTACTGAGACAGCCCGCAGCTCTGAGTCTCAGGAAACACACACACACACACACACACACACACAATCCCCACACTCGCCTGCAAGAATGATGATGAAACTGCTTTCATCCTATTTGTCCATGTGTCTGTTTGCTTGTGTGTGTGAGAAATGTGCGTGTGTGTGTTAAAAGGTTTAATGTGTAAGATACATTGAACATTAAAATACATTAAAACACATGAACTAACATTATCAGCAGAGTGCGAAGAGGTAACAGTGTGGACGTCTACGTGTCGTGTCGCAGAGATACCTGCTGAAATCAGCATCTAACTGACAGCTCCGCTCCGTCCAGTCTTGTGATACCACTTGTTCCTCTAGAGGTGATAGTGAGTCACTGTAGCTCCAGTCTGTCCTCAGAGCAGAGGGAGAAGAAGAGCAGCTGCCTGCCTCGCTTGTAAATATTACAGCCGTGTTCCGTGTCTGTTTTACAGTTTGTTGATTGGATTACATTCAAAGTGGCAGAAAGGAGAAAACCCCCCCCGCACCACCTCGCTTCGTCCTCTACTAACTCCCTGCTGCTGCCGTCACACAGGTCCACCAGCCCGCTTGTGGCTCGTCCCGGCTGAGCTGGAGTCTCTTAGGCCGCTGACTGGGGCTCCATCTGACGGAGGCGGATGCCGAGTGCCACTTTGGATTTAGTCCAATAAACAAACTAACGTAACGTTACTCAGGCTACAGCCCCGGTAAACACAGATGGATCAGCCCCACGTGAAGATTATAAGACAGCTGTGTTTTCTGACCGGCTCTCAGAGTTTCAGCAGTTTGGTCGAATTTTGCTATTCTTGCCCACTGACTGACTGACAGGCATTACACAGGAGTAAACGCAATACACAATATAAAGAATACATTAGAATACAGTAAATATGCCAAACTACTACAACTAATACATGAACATTAGAGATTGTATGAACCCACTTTAGAGGTGAAATACTGCCCCCTATTTCTTTGAAGAAGGTGGCTCGGAATTACACGTTGAACCTTTAAAGTGGCACAAGGAAGAAGCTGAGAAAATCACATCACTCTGCTTGCAAAGCCCCATGGGACGACAATCACAGGGTATTTCAAGAAGTCTTTGAGAAGCAGACTCACCAGAGACGCAGGTATGTGTGCACGCCTATGTGTGTGTGTGTGTGTGTGTCAGAGAGAGAGCGAGAGAGAGTTATCTGTAAAGCAGGTGCACAGGCTCAGGACATCTTTGGACACTTTTTCTGCTTTATTTGCACCCAGAGCACGACATTCAAAACTTTACTGGAAAGTCAAGTGGCTGGGACGAAATGGCTGACTATTCACTGCTAAATAAGCTCGTGTTGAATGTTTCTCAACCCAGTACAACGCTGCTATTGGAGCTTATTAAACGATTACCGAGATGTTGCTTCAAAAATATAATAATCCCAAGCAAAAGTCATGTTAAAACTCCTTTAGACTGTAAGGTACAAATGCTGTAAAAAGGCGATAACAGACTATCCTAATGACTGGGAGAAAATTAAGAGGATATGGTGGATAGTGGAAATACATTATCCTTAAAAAAAAAAAAAAAGACACCAAACACTTCAAGCAAAGATAATGAGTAAAATGTGATCCTCAAGAAAGGGATTGTTTCTGCGTTATAATAAATACACCGTGTTAAATCAAAGTCACGGAGTGGCGGGGGCATTTCAGGAGTCACCTTCAATTGAGAAAGAAGCAAGATAAAAGAAGGGAAGCTTTAGAGCTTAATCCCTGGCTTTTACCTTCTTTTGAAATAACTTCATATGTGCTTTTTTGCAATTCATAAATAGCCTGTGTCTGTATTTTAGTTTACTACTACAAAATGAGTTTACTTGCATTCGTTTTTTTCACCGTCTCCCTGATAAATGTTCAGTTCAAAATGTCCGGACAAATCCTCACTTAAGAAGGAATCTCTACACAAACACAACACGTCCGACGTGGAAACCTTAATTGTTTAGATGGTTAAAAGCGTCACATTTTACAGCTGCGACAGTTTTCATCTGCATGAATCCTACTACTAAATATAAACCAGGATTAAGGTTTGGATGATATTCCTATCTCTCCCCAGTGAAGAATGTTTAAAGCGACACTTCTTTCCCCTCCAAAATCTTTCCCTCCTTCTCGCTCTGTCTCTCTCCCACTCTAAATCCTGTCTTATCTCATCCTGTCCTTCCCTCCAGCTTCTTCTCATCATTCCACTTAAACTCTTTCACTAATGAGTTCCTCCTCATCCTCCCCTTCTTCCCCCCCCCCCCTCCCCTAACCCTCTTCGCCTTTTGTTTCAGTTCTGTCTCCCTCAGTAAAGACAATGTAAACATCATGGAGGTGGAAAAGGGAGCGCTCGCTGACTGCAGCAGACATGTACGTTGCTAATTCTGTCTGTCTCGTCGACATTCATTTCCCACTCGTTTTTTTTTTTTTTTTTTTGTTTGCCATGTAATGACTGAATGTTTGATTTTCCGCTGGGAAGTCAGCAGAGAAGAGAGCAGGAAAGCAGGAAAGGCTCTTTCCATTTTTGGAAGAATCAGCCTAAAATAACAGATACTAATTGGGGGGGGGGGTTTTTCATGGGTCGACTTCTTGGTCAGCAGCTCAAAATCAACTGTGTGTATTACGTACAATAAACTACAGTCTGATGCGCACTCGGACACACATCTAGCAACACAAACACAGAATCAGAGCTACACCAATGCACGTACGCATGCAAAAGAAAATTAAGATGTTAAACACAATTGCAAGAAATGGTGACACACAGGCTAAACAGAGATGGCACACACACACACACACACACACACACACACGTGCACAACTGAAACACGCGGTTGGTGCTTGCAGGCCCATTAGTCGGGCGTTTTTAATCAGAGAAAGAGAAATAATTAAATTCATTATATTGATGACTCAGGGATCTTTGCTTGCGTGGATCTATGTGTGTTTACGTGCGAGTGAAAATGTGTGTGTAAGTATGCTTAGTACAGGCATGATGAGTGTGTGTAGTGTAATGAGGTTTTGGTTTCTGAGCTATGGGGACCAACAGTGTTTTATTACGAAAGCGCGAGTTGTCGTCGAGCTTCTTCACGTACGCTATTTACTCATCGACTATTAAAAACCACAATAAATAAAGTTCATGCATATGCTTAATCGTCTATTTGAAACTATGTTAATGCAACTAATTATCCAGACAATTTTAGGCTCCCATGGTGAGCTTAAGTAGATGCTGCTTTTCAGGAGTTTGTGGCGTGAGCATCCATCTGAAATATTTGGGATTTTCCCAGCTTCCGCAACTGAACTGCTGACAGTCAGGGCGGAGTGGAGAGCAACGAATTATTTGACAAAGAAACCGTCCCGACCGAGGAAGCCCCCGGTTTCTAACTTGAATTCCAGAGTTCACAACCCATTGATAAGAATGCTGAAGTGCAATATCTTGTCATAGATTCGTCTCTACGTGGTGAATCCATAGTAGAAAACTGTGTGGACTTAGCAAACGAAGGATTTGAGGAGACGTGCGAGAAAATCACCGAGGTTACAAGAGTTTTACCCCCCCCCTTGAACAGAGCGGCGCCAGAAAGGAGCAGGTTAGTGTTGGCAGTCATATTGAACGCAGTGAAGCACGTCACTCCTCTCCTCGCTCTCTCTTTCTCCACATCCTTCTCTCCGTTCCTCTTTCCATCACTCGGCCACTGACGCTGACAGAAGGCTGATCCCGACCCTGCAGGAGTCTGTGTGTGTTTGTGTTTGTGTATCTGCGCCTGTGTGTGTGTCAAGGGTAATGGCTATACAACTAACTCGCTCTCTGACACTAGGCCGACAGAGAGCACGCTCGTGGCACTGCCACGCAAAGTACACGTAGGTTGTGAGCACAGCAGAGCAGTAATGGGAGATGTTATACACTTCGTTCCACCGCTTTGCCTTCCCTTTCTCTAACCCGCCCTGCTCGAGCCTTACTTTGTGTATTGTACGTTATACTACAGGAGGGATAAATATACATGTGTAAGCTGTCACGAGATTTGAATCAAAACACCTGCTTTGCTCCAAATTCTGCAAGTCAGCTGCAGGTCGTGTCAATCCGGCACATATGCAGGATTGGGGAATTGTGCGATGGACGTGTTGTGTTTGGCCTAAAACCGGCTCACTGATAAGCAAACTAACTACAGAGCATTTAATATTTTAAGAATTGTGATTTCGGTTCCGACAGTGGAGACAAACGAACGCATTTAAGAAGCATTGTAATATCTTAGAGCCCTGGTATTGTTTGCTATTTACTCTTAACACCAATAGCTACTCATCTTCACACTGGTCACGACACGCTGATGATCGGTGCAGCTTTCTATCCATTCCTCCCTCTGTGTCGAAAGTTTGCTTTCTGTCTCCTTTTTCCTGTTTGAAGGAGGCAAAGACTCAACTGGAACTGATCGGCTGGATGGCCAAATCTTATTTCATGCTTGTTACACACACACACACGCGCGCGCACACACACACGCACGCACGCACACACACACAGTCCCTCTTTCGTTAGTTTCAACAGGCTAATTGGGCTTAGGCAGAGGAAAGCCCGGGGCAGGAAGGGGAGATGAGGGAGAGGGTGAGGAGGTGAGGAGGTGAGAGGGAAGAAGACGCTGTCATTATGAACACTGCGGACGCAGCGGAGGAGATAAAGGTTAGCGTTATCGAATCCTGATGCCCCGTTACATCCTCCCCTGCCTGATGAAAGAAGCATAGATGGTACTGATACAGAGATGGAGAGGGGAGGGGGGGGGAAGACAGATGGATGGGGAAACGGTGAAAGAAAAGAGGAGCGAGAGCGAGAAATCACAGAGAGAGAGAGAGAGAGAGGAGGAGAGATGGTGCCAGACAAAATGTGTGTACTATTTGTGCGTTTGCGAGTGTGCCACGGGTTAAATGTGTGTGTGTCAGTGTCTCATAACCGAGGTCAGGTCGCCTGTAGGCAGTTCATCCCAGTTGGCCCTCAGAAACAGAGTTGCGCAGGAATTCTCCTTCCTCTCCCTCCTCCAATGCTCTTCTCTTTTCCTCCTTCTGTTTCCTTCACCTCTCTCCCACCTCACATTCAAATCTCATTTTTCTTTCTGTTGAAATTAGACTTCTCGCTCTCTTTTCTCTTTCCAGTGCAGAACAAAAAAAAAAAAAAAAGAAAAGATAAACCCTCCGTGAAACAGTAATCTACTAATAGCAACAAATCTGCTTCCAAGATTAATCCCCCCCCCCTTATCTCACCGAGACCTTTCTACTTCAGGATCCTCGCTCCGTCTCCCCATTCCTCTATCCATATCCATCTTCATTTGCCACCTCCATATCCAGGTCAAATGCAGGAGACTCTCCATTATCAGTCAAAGCAGCACTTCTTCTTCACAAATAATTCACCAGAAGCAGAAAGTTAGACGATGCTGGGACGACCTGGAACTTTCCCTTCAAAGATTTCTTTCTATTTAAGAACTTAAAACTGGATCAAACTCAAATAAATATTGTTGACCTTTTTTTTTTTTTTTTGCTTAACCTGCAATCACTGTTAATTAACGCAATCATTTCATTATTACAGTTAAAATTTTAGTTTATAAAACAATCGCAGAGGGAAACCTATAAGCCTATAAAATGGGAATAAATCTTATCATATAATTGTAAGAAGAGGGTTAACACAATCTGTTCGAGTCTGAAACTTACAGTATATTATGATATTACATGAAGGAAGCCGTCAGCTTTAGATAACACTATGTAAATAAAGAGGGAAAAAAAGAATAAATGTACACATAAAAAACAATCAATTTACTTTTGCTCGTGGCCAAACATTACTGTCTCAAAATAATACAAAAGAAAAGAAAATTAGATTTTTGTATTCCTAAATCTTTAAAAACTTGCTTCCAACACTGACAACTCATTTTTACAAATTGCTTGTTATGAGTCAATAACAAGTAATACCAAGGAAGTTATGGGCAAATGCTGATTATGCTATTTATATACGGGAACTTTGCATGAATTTTCACAATGTGGTGTAACTACACCTACAGTCACGGGGCGCTGCAAATAGGTATTTTAATACAGACATTAAAGATGACTCTCTTCCATGTGTGTGTCTCTGTAAGTCATACCAGTGAATCAATATGTTCAACATCAGGGCCTTGAAGCAGTCACACCTAAATACAGGTCATTTATGTTCTTAGTTACACCTGTGCATTTCCTGCTATGGCATGACAAAACACCTGCTGGTGTAGAATCTGGTTATGAGTAATGCTTTTTATTACACTGCATCTCACTTTGGCAATAAGGGGCTTGTGCTCCCACTTTCAAATACTCTCTATTTGTCGCATTCATCCTCAAAAGTCCATATTCTTGTGTAGGTTAAGCGGGGAAAGGGCAAGGCAAAAAAAAAAAAAAAAAAAGCACTGCGACAGCTCATCTCTTAGATGACTGTAAGTGGCAATAACGCCATGGTCTGGTAGCAGTGAATAAGAGAAGAAAATGTTAGATTGTTTGTGCAAAAACACAGAGGAGGGAGACTACGCGGTTTGTATTTAGTATTGATCCTACTCTTCTGAAAATCAATGCTTTGCAAAAAGACAGAGGTATCGCGGTATCAATGGTAATATTTTCAAAGCGCCCATCATTAGTGCTGGAGTTTCAAAATGGGAAACTCTCGCGCGCGTACAGTCACGCGCAACATCTTCTGGAAGACAAAAGAGGCAGACTCTATTGTCTGAATAATTACTTTACATGCCACACTCACTCTGGTAACAACCACAACACACACAGGAAAAGAAAACAACACACTCTGTGAGCAACTGAACACACGCCCGTTGAGTGGATTACACATCTCTCCCGGGTCGATACCAAACACCGTCATGCTGCTTTTGCCACCAGGAAACAACACGATGGAGGAGCGAGGATCTCGTGTGTGTGCGTGTGTGTGCGTGTCTGCGTTTTATCCTCATGCTTTCAACTTCAGCTGTCCCTACATTCACCTCACATGTTCAAGTACAGCTTTGACGCACACAGCACACACACACGCACACATGCACAGGCGTATCTAACACACTTATCTATGATCCCCAGTAATGCAGCCTTGCGGCGTGCGGTCGACTCCCGTCTCTATTGGTGGAATGCTGCTGCGATGCTGCCCGAAATAAAACACAATTTCCTTTTGTTTCGTGATAAGTATCTTGTGCACACATGGATTGTTTGGCCATTTTGTCAGGGAGACTTAAAAAAAAAGAAAGAAAGAAGCCGGGGTCTATGTGAGCGGTTGAGTTTCCTATGTGTGCAGTGTTGGAAAAGATAATTAAATTCAATCAACAATTTTCTCTCTCTCTCTCGCTCTCTCTCTCCAAGTTGGGAGCTAGTTCCTGCCCAAATGAAGGAGTTCAAGTATCTCAGATGTATTGGAACGACTGAAAGGAATCATTGGGGACATTGTTGTCGGAGCCACGTCTCTCCCTTGCAGCTTGACACCATTGGCTGAGGTCTCTCGAATCTGAGCGGATGAAAATGACAAAAAGGGAAATCTGCTGATACGTGGAAAGGGAATTTTATATGCAAAGAACAGGAGCAGCATCTGTTCAAGACGCCTCCCTGTGGGGGTGTTAAAGGCCCATTCTTACAGGGAGGAGACCCCTGGGTGTACCCAAATCACACTGGAAAGATTACATATCCCATCTGGCCTAGAAAAACCTTGAGTTCCCCCAGAAGACGCTGGAGGACAAGGCTTGGAAGAAGGACGTTTGGGCTACTCCGTTTCCTTCATCGCCATCTATAACTCAGATAACGAGCAGAAAACATAAACCATGACTAGATATGCGCGGCAACAACCGTTTTTCCCATGACAAAGACGAGACGATGATGAGACACTTACTGTCACTACATCAACGTGCGAGGCTGTTGGCAAAAGAAGACTTATGTGTAGTTAAAACAGTTTTTTTTTTTTCATCCAAAGTCTCTCGTTTTTTTCGTTGACAAATAAGATGAGACAAATAAATGATTGACAGTTTTTTTCCTTCAATGCGGCAGCTTTGTTTCCTGTGCCATAAGGACTACAGCGGCAGACCAGAATGAGCACAGTCAGGAGGACTCGGAGTCATTTACTTACTTAATAGTTATTCAATATTATATAACCCGATGACAAAAAAAAAAATGTCACCACTTTTCATTGACTAAAACTATACTGAATTAGTTTTTCTTTGACAAAGATAAGACAAAAAAAAACTGCGAGTGTCTAAGAACAGAGGTCATATCCTGTACAGTCTCTGAAGCACCCTGAGACAAATGTATAATTTGTGATATTGGGCTATATAAATAAACTTGAATCGCTGACAATATTACCACTACAACAGACTATTATGTGCTATTCTTTACAAGTGTACAAGAGAGAAGAAGCTCCATTCAGATGAACTGGTCTCATCTTGGTGACCATTGAGTAAAAGGCCACATGTCTGTCCCTCTGTCACTGACGCTTCAGCTTTCCACTGCTGACTGGAGAGTGACTGGTGCTGTTCCTGGCAGCTGAGGAGCCCTTGAGCAAGACACTGAACCCAAAACTGCTCCAAGGCTACAGAGCAGTGTGCTCATTAAGAAATGCAAATGTGTTGAAAGATGAGCGTGTCTCAAGGGGAGAGGCGCTCATTTAATCAAAACCCCCAGATTTCACTGTCGTTAATAATGTTGTTGTTACGGCTTTGCTTTTCTATTTGTTACAGATTTTACAGTTGCGAGTTGGACCTATTTCCTCCACCTGTCTGAAAAATAAACTAATACATTTGGCTTAAAAAAACCTCTCTGGTGCAGGGTTTGAGAAGCACTGATAAATGGGAATCCAAATTCCAGTAACCTTGTGTAAAAAGCCTACTAAAGTAGTCTCAGATCTTAATCTTGGCTGCATGCACTCTTATTCATCTCTTGGTTGATCCTTTTATATCCTCACCGGTCACCCTGGCACGCTTTTTGCAATACTGAGAATATCACACAGAATTTTGCTAAGGAATTTCGGATCTAGTCCTACAGCTGGACCGGGTTATATCGCTATTCTTAGTGTACATGTGTCGATAAGGTCAAACCTCGGTCTCTGTACCAATTTGGAGACTGAGACTGTCTTTCTGACGGCAGAGCGCATACAAGCCGTCTTTAGGTCAAAGGTGAGCCTACAGAATGTACCTTCTCAGTCTATAGCTCACCCTGGTTGACTCCCCGGACACAACAAACCACAGCAGCAACATAAGAGTTAAGATGGGCCCAGTGTGTTCAGACGGGCGAGGTCAGAGAGATGCTGTGACTGTCTTACTTAGAATGTGTTGACTGGGATTTGAGGATCCATCTAGGTGATCCGTCTTTAGGTAAACGATTGATGGAACGCCTTGTTTAGGATAAATGTCGAGGGAGAGTGACTGTTCGCCAGAATGGACGGTGGCATACAATGTGACTGCCTCTCTGTATTCGCCAGCACTGCACTGTTCATTATTGGTTCCCCTTGATCAAGATCTAATACACCTTCAAGACATCACTTCGGTCTCCATCAGCTCCTTTGGTTTCCAGTGCTCTGCTCATTAAGAATTTCCTTCACAAATATCTCCTCGTCGATCAGGGCTCATTATCCTATCTAATAAACTCATTATCACATAGCCATGACTCCATGTGACCAGAGGCAGATGTTCACTGACAATATTTCAGCACAAATCACAGCCATTGTAGGGCAAAATCTTCATTAGCTGCGTTATTTTCTATATTTACATCATGAGATAAGAGTGGTCAGATTTCATTATCAGGGACCCGGCTCTGCTCGGCAGAGGGACAGATGCTGCCAACATGGAGACAGCTTTGCAGCGCTGGCCTCCGCTTTCTGGCATGGACATATGTGGGTTGCCGGGGGCTGCGGCTGTCACAGGCTGTAGCTCTTCTCGGAGCTAGCTGATGCGAGCGGATGGGGTCGATGTGATTGGTTGATAAGAACAGAGCTGTTACGTGTGTGCGTGTGTGTGTATTTGTGTGTGTGTTTGTGTGTGTGTGTGTGTGTGTGAGGGAGAGAGAGAGAGAGAGAGAGAGGAAGACAGGCAGAGCGGTTGGTCGAGGGCCGGTGTGCTTTTTTGCTGCATCGTCAACATCTGTAAATAGACAGTGGCACCAAACATAACCCACACACACACACACACACACACTCTGTCTCGCTCACATACTTAAGAACATGTGAACACACACACATCAACAGGGACTCAGAGCAGCCATGGAAAATGTGAGAAAAGAAGGATGTGGAGAGGCAGATGAAAGTCGAAATAAAGGAGGCGGTGTGACTGCGCGGCTCAAGAGAAAGAACAGAAGAATGCAGGAGAAAGAGCCTGGACGGAAGAGAGGGGGAAGAGATGGGAGGATACGGGCGGAAGGGATGGTGAGGGACGCAGAGGAGGAGAGACGGGATGCTGGGAAGAGGACGGGAAAAAAGGAGAGAGCGGGAGGAAGAAGGAAGGGAAGGAGGGAGGGAAGAGAGGTTAGCTGGATAAGTGGGGCAGTGCTGCAGCGTGACACATCAGCATTCTAAGCACAGCGGCAGAGAGCAGCGCAACGAACGCAGTTGCACCCACAATCTCTCTCTCTCTCTCACACAAGAGACAGACATGCATAAAAAAGACACACACACACACACACACACAAGCTTCAAACATGTACGGCACTGGCGGGGAGAGTGTGCATTAAAGCGCATTATCTCATAAAACACACACAGAGAAAAGCTTTGAAATGTTCCGATGGAAAGTACAAATCGCTGGGTCGCATAATCAGCTCCGAGAGACGCGCAGACCGACAAACGCAGTCATAAACGTAGACAATACATAGATGACAAGTGATTCCCATTTTTGGAACTGCCTTAGCAGGAGCACTGCAGAGCTACAGATCCTGGGTGTTCGCGGAAATCTAGCAGCATCTCAGACTACACTGCTGACGTGACTAAAGCAGCCCTCTTGTTGCACCGGGAAGCTTATTCCACTCTACAATATGTGCTGCTCGGGATTCATTATCTGCACGCTTGATTGACATTGACTGGCCGGCTGACTGAATCAACGTTTGATCGATTGGAATCAAAATGCTAAAATTGCGCATTTTTCTTACGTGGATTAAGAAGAAGAAGAAGAAGAAGAAGAAGAAGAAGAAAAAAGAGGCAGTGGTGGGAAACCAGATATAGCCAGTATGTTTTCTTTTGTGTGCAGTGTTTGTACTTTGCCTTTGTGTGTTACCTGCCTGCCAGACCTACTGCCATTTGGACTCTCTTGCCTGTAAGCTATTCACAATAAATCACTGAATTCCTCCTGCTGCCTCCAACTGTCTGCATTTGGATCCGATCCCTGTTTTCCCGCATTAGCAGCCTCGGCAGTATTTTAGAAAAAAAAAAAAAAAGCACAGACAAGTCCATCACAAGCACAGACAAGTCCATCATGCTTAGCCAAAGTTACAACGGCTGGAATCGGATTTGTTTTTGACGCACCCCGCAGCCAAAAAAGCTCACGGGAGCCCAACAGATGACAGGTTCTTAAAAAACTGTGTGCAACGAACAATCCACCTGTGAAAGTGCATCTTTAAAAAAAGTGTGAATGTATATTATTATATGTTAATACTCAGGAATCGATACAGGTTACTAGCTTATTCTCCGCACATTCACCAGCAGTGCTTTGGCTGATTTCGGTACAGATTGTGGTAAAAGTCTCGATGCGTATCAGTTCGAATGTTTTCACTTTTCTTCGAGTCCCAGTTGTAGCATCAAAAAGGCACTTTGGCAGAAAGCAAGGCAAAGCCAATCACCTCACCTTCCTGGATTCAATCCAGGCACACTGAGATAGATATGGGGAAATCAAGTCCAGACCAAAAGGAAATCTTTACAACGTCCATTAAGGGCTGGAGGTATAATGGTTCGACAAGCAAAAAATAAAACTTTTAATTCAGGTGAGTGGATCCAGGTCAGTGCACGTAGTAAACACATCTGAGAGCCAGGTTTAAGGTTAAGGTCAATAAACATTCACTTCAGAGCTCTATTCACTGACAAAATCTCAAAACCTGCTAAGAAAGAGCCAAGTTTCAAAGGCATGGATTAAGTTAAACGATCTGGGGAATCAAAGTGGGGGTAGGCTATGATTTGACTCCAAGGATCAGTGAGAGCTAGTGTCCGTGCTGCACTTTAGTACTTAAGGAAAATATCTGGCAGACAGCAGAGTTTGCCTGTAATTCACTTTCGGTCACTTAGTAAAGATGTAAACCTCAAGTATTGACCATCGACTTTTGGCATGAGAGAGGGTTTTCGTATACCAATTACAAAATAATTTGGAATGAACGTTGCAAACGAGTGTTATTGTTCATTTCTGTTTCAGTACCATTTCACTGGAAGTCATTTTGTCCCCGCATTGGTAGCTAGAAATCTCACAATGAGGTCTGAAACTGCAGTACTACTAAATAAGTAAGGACATTTACAGAAGAGTGTCAAAGGGGTGCTCTATTTTTTTGTAAAAAAAAAAAACTCATATTAGAGTGATGCAATCCGTAGAAAAGACCAAAGGAAAGGGTGCACACACATTTGTGAGGTGTTAAAGATTAGATCTGAAAAAAGTGTTTTAACCTTTAATAAATGTGTCTTGGTGTTTTGGGGAAATTTGTGCCTGCCCTGCTTTTCATTAAGCTAAGAGTTATTACCAAATCTCTTTTCCTAAACGACTAAAATCAGCTTTTTGTTCGTAGCATATCTGTTTCTGTGCACCGTATCTGAGGCATACTAAATTCACATTGACATGAAAGCAGGGTGCATCTGAGAAGCCTCAAGTTTGAATATGATAATGAACTACTTTTAAACTCTGTGCTTCAGCAGAGTGCTGCATGTTCCACAGTGGAGTGGACTGCACCGTATATGTGAGTAATAGAGAGCCTCTAGTGGTCAACAGGGGTAACTACACCCTCACCATAGACCCCTGATCTAATACAGTAAATTTGAGCTGATTGTTTAACGTTTTATGGCTCTAAACACACAAAACACACCACATACCACACACACACACACACACACACACTATAGCACTATCCTCCCCTGTTAGTATGTTTAATACTGATATTAAAGCAGACAGGCAGGTCAACGTGTGTGTGTGTGCGAAGGCAGGCATCTTTCCTTTCATGTCACCATATTTATACGATTATAATATATTCAGTGTTTCTACAACACAAAGTGGGGGATTCTTACAATCGTAATTAGGGTGAGGGAAATGGAGCCACCTTTGATCAGAAAACAAAGGCAATCTGAAGCAGTAGGCTCTCGTTGATAGTCCGTTCAAAGATAAAACTCATCTCAAAAGGTGTAAATTGAGAGCTCGTGTGTTGCTTTATAGTTCAATATCATTTCTGGTGGTCAGTACCAACATTACACTATAAACCAAATCAAAAAAGCGTCACCTAAAAAAAACTCAGGGCATTTATGGAACTGCTCCAGAACGAGTCATGTTTGTGTTCAGAGTGGGTGTTTAACAAAACTACGACTTTGACCTAGAAAGGTAATCTTGTAAGGACGGCATTAAGTACCATTTAGCACTCTCTGTTCTGGCCTCAGTTACTGAGGAGCCTTCTTGACTTACAGGACCTCAGGCATTTGTCCACGTACGAGGCTGGAATCCTCTAACTCTCCGTCTTGGTTTCTATCTGGCACCGAATCCGGGCATCTTCTCCAAAAACCTTGTTACAAAATTTTAGGGAAAGGCTTTGGAGAGTATGCATGATTTCCCCCACAAATGGACCGTACAGTTTCACACATTCACACGGGGCAGCTGCCCAGCCAGTCTCTCACTCAACAGAAACTCAACAGTCACTGCAGAGGTAATGGGACAGTGACAGACGCCAACGTTCCCTCTGCCGAGTTTCCCAATCAGTCCATTTTGTTCGACTGGCAACCTTCCCGGCACAAGGCCATTTTGCCCACTTTGATGTCACTGCCACCCGTGGAAAGAGGGTCCTTTAAATAATAATAATAAGCTTGGAGGAGATGTAGAGGCTTCATTCTAGTTGCTCTTGCATCCACAAAAAAGGGGAGAGGAGTGCCCAGAGAGGGCTGTATAAAGGAGAAGGCTGAGAGAGTCTAAATCTACTTTATCCTGCAGTATTAAAAGGTACACACCGTATGTGTGTGTGTGTGTATGTGTTGTGTGTGTGTGTGCACATGTAGAGGGAGGGAGAGAAGATGACCTACTTAGTTGTGTTCTCAGTCTCTTTAGAACTGTAACACCCACAGCACTTCTGCCTCAATTTAGACGCTATTAACAATAAGAAACACACACGCGCACGTTCTCTCTCTATTTCCGCGTTCGGTTAACCCTGAGACTAACTATGTATGCAAATGCGCTACGTAGCAGACATATGGCTCAGTCTTCTGGTAGAACACCTGAGATTTCAAGGGGGCAGCACAGCAACGAGACAGACTCGTCAAACTGTCAGAACATGATCAAAGAGGAGAGCTTCACCCGGATGCTGTGACACATGCCAGCACCATGTAGGTTACAAGAACGTGTGAAATTGACTTAGCCTTTACATAACTAAACCATAACATGGATTCTATGTATATGTGTTTGTGTCTGCGTGGTGCAAAGTGTGTGGTTTCTGAGAACTGGGCGAGGGCGTCATTAATAGCGTAGCTGTATTTTGACTTTGTCACCTACGTCTTTAACATAGACTGTGTATAAGAAGTGGACGCAGCCACCGGGACGTCACCAATTGTTTTTTTTTTGCACTATGGTTTTGAAGCCCAAAGACCAAAATGTTGCAATTAACATGAACTGAAAACCCACTGTGAAAGGGTTCAAGTTCTAAGACGAAAGCACCGACAACGCCGCGCGCTAGGGACCCGTCAATCACAAAGTAGCGTCGCCCTAAAGCATACGACTACTTTATCGTCTATTTTTACTTTACTAACGAGACCATCATTTACAAATTGAACATCATGCTGTGTTGAAGAAGACGTGAAACTAGTGATTGAGACCATAAACTCCTTAGGACAGTGTTTACTGCGGCAATAAATGGAGTGATAAGTAAGGTTTACCGCTTGGTCTTTAACTAACTTCTAGCCACTCATATGAAGAGATAGGAAGGCAGTGGAAAAACTACAGTATAGGAAAAAGCGCAGAAAGTCAAAGATTTTCTTCGCAGGCTGCACTATAGAGGGGGATTTGGTGGTAAAGGAAAGTGAGGAATTGATCAGAAACTTTGATATTTTGTATCTGGAAATTGGAATCCTCTTTTAATGGTCACAGGCTATGTACACAGCACACACACACACACACACACACACACACACACACACACACACACAC
>CALSBV010012105.1:758137-772980 GCA_943590825.1 Bovichtus diacanthus
ACACACACACACACACACACACAGCACCTGTAACTCAAACGAGAGTAAAAGAAGAAAATCAAATCTTTTGAAAACCAAATCGATTCAAAATCCCAAAGATGAAGTATGCGGGCTGTCAGGTGGTTCCTGCTCCCCTCTGCCTGCTTTACAGTACAGCGCCATTACTGTTCGCCTACAGTAACACATTAAGTAATGCTGCGTCCAGCCAGGAGTTAAAAGCTCATTTGGTGAAAGAGACAAAAAGTCGAGCGAGCCAACACAGAAATCGATGGAGCTAATGTGATTTAATAAGAAGCTCTCTTTACTCCTGCAAGGCTGCTGAACCTTGATAGATATCTTATGCTGCTGCTTCGGCAATTTCATTTGGAACACATTCAGAGTCTTGCAGCGGCTTTAACAACAGTTGTAGTGGGAGGGTGTGAGAGAGGGAGAGAGAGAGAGAGAGAGAGGGAGAGACACTTCGGAACGAGAGAACGCGGAAGAGAGAAAGAGTGACAGGCAGCTACTGATGTGCAAAATGAAAGGTGGTCAGACTGACGCAAGAACAAAGGAAAACACTGTGTGTGGTGGTAGTGCAAGTTAATATTATGACATGCGGATGTCATTGGGATGCATCAAGGTTCAAATTGTTTATGAGTGTGATGCTCTACCTTTCTTAAGAAGACACAAACATGTGGACATTGTGTGGTATTATAGCGATGAAGTTAAACATTCTTTGAAAGCTCAGGATAATAAACCACTTTCCTGGCTCTAACATAGTGACTAATATGTTTGTACTATGGAGCAAAGTTTAGTTCTTGCCATTTAACGGCTGATTGAGTAAAACAGGAGGAATTCATTAAGAAAGTAGTCAGTGTGCAGAATCTGTAAAACCCGAGGACTACTCATGAGATATTGGCTTCATAACAGTTATTCACAAGCCGATGTACATGTTAACTATTCGATAATTAGCAATTAGCTGTTACTTCCTTGAAACTCTGTGAGGACAAGTCTCCAGGAATATCCGGCATATATTCCCCACGGAAAAAAACACAATTTAATGTTTTAACACGTACACACACGAGACATAACATCTTAATTAGCGAGCGTTTGAGGTGTTGGTGGGAAGATTCTGTTACCTTTAGAGGGAGGAAGGCTAGCTGATTCTCTCTGTTTCTAGTCGTTATGCTAAGCTAAGCTAATTTAGTGCAGGCTGTATGTTCATATTCACCTTACATATATGAGAGTGGTATCAAACTTCTCCTCTAACCCTCAGCAATAGGGATGTCACGAACGTCACGGGATGTTTCTCACAGCACCGCGGGTACCGGGTACTCGAGACTAACGGTGTCCCATCATACCGGGGACAAAGTAAACTGTGGTTTGGACGAACAGAGATCTTATACGGGCGCTCAATTTCCCCCAGATAATGCTAACATTACATTGTGAACAACAAATCCGCATTGAAATCAGCTGTAGGAGAGCTAGTTAACGTTAGCTGTTAGCAGCCGGTGGACAGCACAGTCCTGCTTGGCTAAATAAATGGAGCTAACAGCTAATGTTATGCGTTTAAGCTCTATTTAGTCAAAATAAGTATTGAGCGAAGGTAAATTATAATGTTATCATGATGTGTTCATATGTGATCTTGTACAATGTAGTTTTGGTGAGACACTTGAATAAATATAGTTGTTTGAAGGAGATGCTTTTACAGCGATATAAAATAGATAGAGAGGGAATTATGACCCGTTTAAATTCCTAACAAAAACCAGTATGCAAACGATAACACATACAGTGCATACACACGTAAAACACTGGATTTATTGTTTTGTTTTAGTTTTTTACCTTGGTATGGAATTTGATATCGTATTCCCCAAAATGTCTAAAATATTTCTTTACAGCCACGATGTGTAGAATTATTACCACAGCATCTGTGAAATTATTCTGAGGGAGTAGTGCGCAGTGTGATAATCAAGTCATTATAACAATCAAAACTGGGATATGCATGGAACCAAAATTAATCCACAAACCATGTTTGAGACTTGGATTTTACGCACACACTGTGACATACACAAACCCACAGGAGCCCACAGCAAACACACAGAGCCCCATGCAGGGAAACGAGCGACTCCATGGGGTAATTAACTTACAATGAAGATAAACGAGGTAAGCAGGAGGTGGTGGTAGGATAGAGAGGGAGAGAGGGATGGGATGGAAGGATTGATGTACTGAGAGACTGTTAAACTGCCATACATTTTACACTTGGGTAATGAAATCTCCCCATTGTCCAATTTTACGAAGGGAAATGGTTAGCGGTGTGTGTGTGTGTACATATATTATAGCATGTGTATCTTCTACTATCTGGGTGTGTGGGCGTCTGCATTCCTGGATGTATACGTGTGTGCGTGTTGGTGTCTGACAGAGAAACTGCATGTGGGCATGTGTAACGCATGTGCCAATGAATGGAAATGTACTGTGTGTGTGTGCGTGCGTGTGTGTGTGTGTGTGTGTGTTCAGATAGCAACGTCTGCAGTGAATTATTCAACAGTAGAGATATTGCTATAATGGCAGAGTCAGCAGAAAAACCGCAGGGCCTCTGTCTGCCAAGAGCTGTGTGTGTGTGTGCGTGTGTGCGTGTGTGCGTGTGTGTGTGTGTGTGTGTGTGTGTGTGTGTGGCGAGGGATACGGGGGAGATCGGGGTATCAACAGCCCGGAGGAAGAAATGATGGGTGAGGGGAAGAGGATTGCAAAGAAAGAAGAGAAACAAGTAGAGGCCGCAGGTCAAGTTACAGAGGGGCAGCTAACTTCTTTGACCTTCCATAACAAAAAAAAAAAAAAGTGTTTCTATAACCTCATATAACCTATAACCTTGCTCGTATTAAATTTGCACATATTCAACATTTTTATCACTTCTATGTTACTTAAAGTTGTGTTACAGCTCAGGCGAGTACTTGTTTCCGCCATATTTAGGCTTAATGGGAAGAAAAACAACTGGAAAACCTCTTATATACAGTGTGTGTGTATATCTTTATTATATTTCTTATCTCAAACTGAATTTTTGTGCTGCTCAGTAGTTCGCTAACCTGCAACAATATGTGTAAGGAACAGTAATGCAACAAATGTGCAAGACAAGTTGTGAGATGGATTTGATATGTGAAGTCGATTGAGATACATTTCCTTAATTCCCACATCTCGTTTCTTTAATAATTTTTTTTTCTACAAGGCACCTGCTGAATAGACACATTGTTACATAAAGTGTAGTAAGGTACAACATACCAACATTAAGATCATCTTTGAAACGGCGACTACCAACGTTCTTTTCTTTGCAGTTTCTAGTGGTTAAAAATGGGGGGGAATATTGGGTGCAGGTACACTGCAGCAGCTGCTCTGCAAGCAGGTAGGGTTAGTGTGTTGGGTGTGTGTAGACGTGGAGTGCAGAGAGGAAAACGGAGAAATTAGGGCAGAGAGAGAGAGAGAGAGAGAGAGAGAGAGAGAGGGGAAGGAGGGAGATATAAAAAGAAAAGTTGAAAAAATAGAAGGTAAACAGAGGAGGAGAACAGGACTAATAATGCAGGAGGAGGAGAGAAAATAGATCCAGAGACACTTGGAGAGAGACGGTGGGAGACAAATGAAGCGGAAAATATGTATCAAGCTGTTCAAACATCAGACAGAAGGGACATTAACAATTAAAACCAAGAGATGCATGACAGGTACTGTGTCATTTGGTAATCAATCAGATATCGTTATTGAACATTTTTCTATCGCTCGTTTGTTGTGCGGCGATACTTTTGTGTTTCACGCCAATAAAGCACTTTTGCTTTGCAACGGAAAGAAGACCGCGAGAGCGACGGACACCATCAGACAGGCAGAGGTGTGTCTCCAGCTGTGGTTTTAATGGTGTGTGTGAGCGGAGCAGATGGAGTCGTTAGCTCCCTGGGCCAGCAGCCCACCGCTCTCTCAGCATTACCTCGCCTAACAATAACTTCACCAACACATATACCTCAGTCTTACTTGACTTACTGTGCACGTCGATGTCGATGTTCATAGCGGCTCTAAGTTCGAGTGAAAAAGTTTTTATTCAAAGCATAAGTTGTACCTTTTTTGTATAATATGGACTATTGGAGTTAACTATTGTGGAGAAATTGTACCTCTTCCTATCTAAAGGGCTTTTTACATTGATTTGACATGTGATTCGAGGGCGTCTTAGACGAAAGTTGACAATCACGAGAGAATTGTGGGAAAATATTTGGTCATCAATCGGGTTTAAGTCGCACTGTGAGACACTCTGACTCTGACTCTCAATGTGCAGTTGTTAAGTGTAGTAGCAGTGCGAAGTAGCATAAAGTGGAACAACTGAAGTACAAGTACCTCAAAATTGTACATAAGGACAGTATTAAGTAAATGTACCACCACTGCCATTAAACGACAATGTACAACATACATTAGCATTTTTCTCAC
Source organism: Bovichtus diacanthus (assembly GCA_943590825.1). NCBI lineage: Eukaryota > Metazoa > Chordata > Actinopteri > Perciformes > Bovichtidae > Bovichtus > Bovichtus diacanthus. Next base: position 762,572 of record CALSBV010012105.1, read on the forward strand.
TGTGGCATTTCTAAAACTCATGTGAACTTGATCAAAAGGTTACTAATGTGATGCATTAAGTAATGTGAATATTGCCTGAAGACATTTAATATCAAGCAATGTTCTTTCCCCAGAATAAACATCAGCTCAGGCAGCAACAAACACCATCCTAATAGCCCTTTCAATTCTTCCTTAACTCTATCTCAATGCCCCCTCCCCCCCCGAAAATATGCTAATACTCCTGTGGAAATCCACCAAGAAAAAGGTCACTGACCGAATGTCTTAAAATCATATTCCCCAAATTACTATTACTCACTAGCATTACCACACTACTCTCATCGCATGACGAACCTTCAGTGAGTTACCACAAGTTGCATCATGGCCTGGGTGGCATTACTGACACGGGCCTACGGTGGTGGTAGTCACCAAATGCACCACCGAATTACAGCAGCACCGCTTTGTTCGTTGCCTACGGTATGCAAAAACAAAAAAAAAAAGAAGAAGATAAATCAAATGAGCATATTGGCAAAGCCATTCAGCGCAGTTTAATGGCTCCGAAGCCACTGACTGAGGACCCATTTTAGCTGTAGAGCAAAACAGCCAGGGGGCAGGGAGAGAAAAGAGGGAGGCAGGGAGGCAGAGTAAAAGAATAGAAAATGACAGAAATGCAGCCAGAGAAATGAAGGAGGAGGAAGGGATGGAGGGAGTGGAGCAAGTGAGCGAGGGAGAGAGGTGAGTAAAGCTCTTTGTTTCCCTCAGAAACCCATGAGGGAGGTATTTGAAAAAGAGAGAGGGAGACGGAGGGAGAGAGAGACTGCACTTTGCACTGCACTGCGCCATGCTCCTTTCTCACATTAGGAGTCTTTCTTCAACCTCTCTCAAGTCTCTTTTTCACATGGGCATACACACCCAGATGCTTTCGCTCACACACTCGGTGGTGAGTCAGAGAGATGGATAGCCCCGTAACCATCTCTACAGTGGGACTGGCAGAATCAATTATGGATAGATTTCAAAGGGAAGAGTGCATATGTTTATGAATTATAGACTCGCAGCCACACACGGCACACATCACGCCGGAGCAGCGGAGCAAAGCACAGCACATGTTAGAAAAGGCCAGCGCAGCATTGCACTGAACAGATCAACAGCACGACGCAGTGTTGCTCAGCATGCACAGGCGCTGCTGGGTAAAATGATAAAGGTACTCTAATGAAACTATCCTGGATTCACCCCCAAACAGGCGGCGCTATCACTATGATCTGTATGCAAGAACGGATTGGAAAATGCAGCGGCACTAGTGCAGGTTGTATGTAAGCTCCGTCCTTGATGCATTGCGATACACAAGGGGGTGGGGGGGGGGGGCTTCTGCACCGACTGCAACTGGTTAAAGCATGTGTGGCTCAAACTCAGTGTGCTGATAGATGGTGCAACCTGCCTGAACAGATGCTCTCCTTTTTTATTTATTTATTTATTTTTTTTTTTACAATTCTTTGATTTTCATTTCCTCTTTCTAAGTGTATGTAAAATCCACCTTCCTGCAGTATGCTGCAGAGCTGCTCTGGCGTAAACTGCAATCTTCCTTCACAGCAAAAGATGTCATTTTTCCCGCTGATTGGCTGGCAGGCGAACTCTCTCACGCAGACAAAATGGGTGCGGCCAACTCCTGCTCAACATTAAAAGCTGAATAAATAAAAGAGGAGAGCTCATCCCCTCCCCTTCCTTTAAATTGGCTGCAGTTGTAATGTAGCACACCGTCTCACGCCCAACTCAGCCTCCGCCAAGTAAACCAGACACTGGCACAGCTGTATGGAGTAAAAGATATGATAAATTATGCACCGGGTAGTTTCAGCCACGCAATCCTATTGGTCAGAGTGACACTTCCAAGTGCGCTGACGACTCCCATAGTACTCGCTGTATTTCCTTTCACTGGTTGCTATGACAACTCTCCCGGTAAGTGCTGTGAGTTTGTGACCTTTTTTTTTTTTTTTTTGGTGTGTGTGTGTGCGTGTTTGTTTGTTTTCTCTTGATTGTCATTTTTATGTATGCTAATTATTTTTTGAAGCAAACTGCTCAATTAGTGCACAAGCCTGGGTATGATGGCATAAAAGCCATAAGGATGTTTTGCAGATGTTTCTTTATGCGTATTACCATCATCGTGGACGTCCCCTTGGGTGTCACCGCTGTGGCGTGCGTTCTTTATCATTCCAGCACAGCACAGCACAGACTGGCCTGGTTTGGCACTTCTCATTGCAGTAAACCCATACTCTACCTCTGAAAGCAGCTCTGTGCGTCGCAGCAGGAAATGTCCCAGTTTCATCCAGTTCAGCTCAGGTTGGTCCCCTTTTTCGCACGATACAATGACGACTAATTACAACTCATCGGGATTAAGGCCTGTGCGTCACAGATTGAGCAGCGGAGAGGTATACTATGTGTTAAACATGTTCGGACTCACCATGTCATAATCAAACACACGCTCTGATAAAGAGCACAGTTCAACATTAAAGAACACAAGTTTTAAATGTGGGCCCACGCTGTTGGAAGTTTACACAAGTGGGATTAGGAGAGGAGGACGGCAATGGAGAGTTACAGGAGACGAGGGAGACGGAAGAAGGGGATCTGGCGGTTGACAGTGTATTTAATTGATAGCAGTGAGGGCGGACATGTCGGCGCTGTAAATGTGATGAATAGAGAAAGGAGACAGAGGAGGAAGAAGAGAAGGGTAGGTGGGGGGAAGGAGGTTTGACCTTTGCTTAAATAAATCACTACAAACTTAGTTTCACATTTTGATCACATTTTTTTTGCCATCATCCTGAAATTTAAACAGCCCCCTGCAGGCTGTTTAAGACCAGATGGCTCATCCTAGGTCACTGTAGCGAAGAGCTACTGTTAATCCACCGCGTTACATCAATGACATACCAGGGGAGGTGAACAGGAAGTGTACTTTCTGTTCAATATCTTTGGTTAGGGTGAATAAAAATGTTCCTTAAGTAAAAGTACGGCTGGGCGACTATTCAATACGATCATTTATCGTCGTTCAATGGAATCGTCAATATATCGAGATATCTTGATACGCAATGATGTCGTCTAAATTGATAATAACGAGCGCCTCAGAAAATATGATCAAACCCGGTTAAATCAAACTATTGTCTACTCTTCGTGTGCATGCAATGTAAATTAGGGTTCAGTGTATAGCTGGAAATAATTATTTATATCTCCTCTATATTTTCTTTCAAGTTCTTAATTAAGTGAGATAAATTCTCAGTACTTTTTATTCGCCAATTCACACATGAATATACTAAAAAGAGATTTTTACCATGTGGTTCTTACTTATAGACTAATTACTTGTTGAATTATCAGAAAACATACTATATCCTGATTTATATCGTTATGGAGATATCAAATGACCTGTAATGAGCCTGTAATACTATTTCAGTACCAAAATCGACGGCAAAATTCTGAAAACATTTGTTTTTTTATCATGTTATCGAGCTGGTATTGTGAATCGTGGAATTGCAGGACGGTGTTGGTATCGACTCCTACATTTCTGATATCGTGACATCCCAAGTTATGGATGGTCAGATTCAGTGTATTGCATTTGTTAGAGACATTCTTTACACTGGACACCCTATCCCGTCACTCGATTCCGCACTCATGTAAATATCTTCATGGGGATTGCCGATCAGACACATACATTCGGATGGCTGAGAGTGGCCCATGTAATCGCAGTCACTGATTCATGACTTTCCCTACAGCGCTATGCACTGTACTCTGCTCAGCATGACAGCCAAATGCTCCCCTCACTCAATAACAAGTAGATACTTTGGGCAAGCGAATTTTGTGAGGAAAAAACAAATTCTAAGAACGTCTGATTTCCAGTGTATTTTGGCCACTCTGCAAACAAGGGAAAGCGAAAGCATTGAATGCAGACGCTCTTACTATGGCAACAGTGTTAAATAAATAGCTTACAGTGAATTACCACAGTGTTCTACTGTGATGCACTAATACATGACCAGCTGGTAGTCTGGTATTATTTTCCTCCATATGCAGTACAGGGTACAGTATATCTTACTCGTATCATTTATTCAGTGCTAGATCAAAGGAAAAACTAATTAAATATCTATGCCATTTTCAACAGATAATTAAATTATTGCACATGGTACATTATGCGTCACGCACACACACACATATACGAACGAACATGTAAATGGTAAACGCGTGTTAACACTGACATGCAATGCAAGGCGGCGCACGCACAAGGAGAAGACAATAGTCACTTGGTTATAGATGCATTAACACGTGTTTTTGGTGTTGGAGGGACTAAATCCTCCGGAGAGAATTTTTCAGACTCGCAGCAACAATATCTCTCCTCCAGTCTTTTTCTCAGTATCGCTCTCTTCTTCACGCCTTTCTGTCAATGTTTCTCTCACGGGTCTTGCTTTACACTGCGTGTGCCTGTGTGCGCAGGTTTCCTGAGATGTCTGTCTGTGCATGATACTATCGAGAAGACAAAATAGCGAGATGGTGCACTGCATAAGTTATCTGCAAAGTATACTGGCTGTGTTGCGTTCAGTCATTTTATTTTTTTATGATTTGCCGCTACTTCTACTAATAGCCTTAGGACTGTACTATTTTCTATATTAAAGATCCAACCTATTCTGGCATTACATTTTGCTATTACGCTAAAAGCTAAAATTGAACCGATTGGTCATTATCAACTCTGGACAGCCGGCCAAAATGAGAAAAGGCAATATCTAGAGTGGCTCTAACTGGACAACTACAAATCAATATGTCTGCTAAATACACAAATTAATATATATTAAGTCCAGAAAATCACCTATAGTCTATGAAGGCTATTTTTGACAAGTCAAATTGCCCTCTAGATTTTAATTTAGAAATGAATAAAGCTCCTATCTAATGTTATCTAATCTGAGCCCCTGAGCCTTTAATGTTGTGCATCATTTAATCATCATTCTTAACCTTCGTCTCACTGTCCCCCTTTATCTCGTTCTTTAATCTCCCCCATATAATCCTTCTCTTCCTTCCTTCCTCCATCCCTGCTGTCTGTTTTGGGCTTAGCAAGCGACACCAACGTCTTTGCACATCTCCATATCCTTCGTCGTCACCATTTCCTTTCCACTCATGTGCCCCCCCATACTCTCCTTATTTTGCAAACCTGTTTCTCTTTTCTTCATTTAATCACACTGTATCTCTGTCTCTATAAGTCTGCATCGTCCATTGTCTTGCCCGCCAACCATTTCTTTCTCCCTCTCCTTCTTCGCTTTTTTTACTTTCTTGCCATCGATGTACCCCCCCACCACCACCTCGTCTCCTCTCCTTTTAATCGTCCCCTTGTTGCCATTTCGCTCCCGCTGGTCCAAATTGATGAAATTGTTCACATTGTTATTCCCTCGACTCAACAACACACACACACACACACACACACACACGCCCTGCCGTTGCCTTCACACCCCTGCTGACATCATGGCCAGCAGTGTTTCTCTCAGTGAATCCATTAGCACCAACAGCAGCACCACCATCACACACACCCACATGCACGCACACACATTAACAATAAACACAGACCACAGAGCCAGACGTTTAAACGCGCACAAAAACCAACACTCGAGCACAGAAGACATTTTACAAACAGCGCCTTTTAACACTTGCCCATGGCCAGTGTAGACCTTTCAGTTGTGCACGTAAACAAACGAGCTATAACTAAATTAGCATGGCATGCAACGGAGTGCTAGTGAAGCAAGCACAAGACCAACCACAGGATAACAAATGTTTATCCGTTTTATACTTTTCCAGTAGCGTAGACCCAAATTCCGACTTTAGGTAACATAGTGTCCTTTCATAAAACAAAAAAATGGCTGCCAGTTGCAGGGTTGTGGTTAAAAAATATATATATTTCTATTCCAGAGATCAATTTTTTAAATGATTGAGATAAATAATTGTCGGTTTACGACTGGTATTGTTTGGAAACTCAGTCAAGGCACTAATCTCCCACGGCGGTCACATCCTGTTACAGTAACATGTACTTTTAAAGAAGACAGTAGTTTACTTATTGTATGCAAGTTACTCTGTAACAGCTAATGATAGAAGAAAAAAAAAAAAAAGAAAAACTAGGCTCAAGACTGCACACCATAATTTTACCATGTTCAATTCACTCAGGTCCGTATACTTATCTTGAACAAAGTGACCATTGATCATGCAGTAACTTCTCCCTGATTTCTTTTCTTTCTCTAAAAGTTCTTTTCAGGTTGATTTCTTCCAAACGTTCATCAGTAGCATCTACCGTGATTCTGTTGACCGACCAGCCATTGGAACAAGCTCAACTACTTTTACGGGGTGTCAGTTGGTATCCAATATGAAGAACGTACACATGTGCTATCCTAACAAGCTCGTTTATATCTGTGTGAATGTATGTGATGTTGAAGACTGCCACATAGCCACCATTTAACCCCATTATGTTGGCTGCCTCGACTAGTTTACCACCTAAAAAACACTAGATAAAACTGCCGAATGTCTAAAACACAGACATGTGGAGGTCATACTTTAGTGATAATAAAAACTTATTCACAGCTTAAATGGCTTTTCCTTGCATGGATTGTTATAGTTTTCATATTGTAGGTCTGAACACAGTCCTTCAGGTGTTTCATTCAGTTGTATGCAACTATAAAAGAAGAAATGTAGATTACCTAGTAATATAGGTTCATACTTAACAGTCAACACATAAATGAAAAAGCTACAGTAAAGTTGAATTAGACATGTAGCCTATACGGCTTAACTGTCAGGGTAAAGCAGACCTAAAGTATGAAAATAGATATCGTTGTCACGGTTTCTTATTCAGAACTGCCTGTCCTCATTGTCTGAAAAGATTCCTGTGGCTTCGTGGCCTTTAGAGCCCAGAGCTGAGTCAGGTCCCGAGATGGTCTTTGGCCATCATTGTTCCAGCCTGTGATGATTAGCCATTAGGCTCCTGCGCTGTGACACGCCGTCGAGGCCCTGCTTCCCGTGCTCTAATTCTAACGAGGGATGAAAAAGGAGGGAAAGAAGTGAAGAAGAGGAAGGAAAAAAAAAAAGAGGGATTAGCGAGGAGAGGAAGCACTTTCCCTCCCCCCTCTCTCTCAGGTCCCCAACTAACACTTGTCCAAACATAAAGCATTTTATCCTCCACTGTGCCCTTCCTTAATATCTCACACTTCAAAGTGTTCAAGCCCTTTCACAGTGTGTGTGTGTGTGTGTGTGTGTGTGTGTGTGTGTGTGTGTGTGTGTGTGTGTACACATAGCCCATGCCGGTTCCTCTCATTTTTTCTCTTTCTTCATCTCCCTCCCTCTGTCTCTACAGGGTTAGAAGACTTAGCGGGCTTTCAGAGAGCTGTTGATTTAGCATTATGCGTGTTAATGCAGGAGCGCCAGGAGGGGAGGAGTGCTGACTCAAATACGCTTTAAATCCACCACATGCCAATAGATAGGATGACACCTGGACCTCTAGCTGGGACGCTCTGATGAATAAATTAAGCAGCCCTCATCTCAACATCGATCGAAATGAACCTGCAGTGTGCTTGTGTGTGTGTGTGTGTGCGTGCGTGCGTGCTAATGTGTGTAGTGGAGGGCAGGGAAGTGCGGGCAAGGGGTTGACTGTAAATGTGGACGAGGATTTTTTGCAAAGGGAATGGTGAGCTACTCAGCTGTGGGTATTATAAGTGTAGGTGCGCTTGTGATCGTCCTCTCTGTCCAGCCCATTTTTTTCTAGAAATTGATTGTCAAGTTAGAAGGGCTCAATAGAGGTATTGCAGCTGTGATAGGATCTTTAAGGCAATTAGCCTTGAGAACAAGGTGACATACAGTATGCACACACACACCTACACACGAACATCCGTCCTTTTTCCAACCAGAGTCAGATTTCCTCCTGCATTATGATTTAGAAACATGATAAGCATTCCTCTAAATATTATGGAAATATCTCTAAATTTGACATGTTAGCCAATAAGATCCGAAGTATTGACAACATAGGCCTAGAATACATTTAAAGGAGCATTCCAGTTTTTTTAGTATTGCAGTAAAATGTCGGGGAACTCACATTAGACAAATAAAAACATGTAAAAGTCAAATTAAAGGTGAATTGGTCAAAATCCATGCAGTAGAGGCAGAGATATCCGGACTGTTCTTCCCTAGTATGGGTCAAGCTCCAAAAATGTTGGATTCTACACCTCCTATAATGCAACTCAATAGCATATTTTGACCCTCCCTGTCCATTAGCACGTCCTCCAAGCGGTGTGTTTGTATGCAGATGTTGATTGACTCTAATTAATTGAGGTATTAATTATTTTGATTGTGAAGTGAAGTGTACCTGCCTTGGCCAAACAAAAAACACTAAAGCCAATAAGGTAACTTTAAAAAAAAAAAATTTTTTTACCAGAATTTCATTTGGTGATGTCAGACTTAAAAGGCAGATACCAGGAAAGAAGAAATTAGCATTGGAAACTAACAAGGGAAATCAGCAGTGAGACAGGTGTTAGTCAGTGTCTGAAACTTTCCCACTGGCAGTGAGCACAGCAGGCGGTGTGGACAGGAGTGAGCACCATGGACAGCTCCCGTGCCTCTGATACCCACAGCAGGGAGGGAGCTGTCCATGGTGCTCACTCCTGTCCTCACCGCCTGCTGACACCCACAGGATCAGCACCACGGAGAGCTCCCACAGGAGACACACTTTTAAATAATGTGCTTCACTTATGTACAAACAGGATGAAGGCTCGTTGAGTAATGACCTGACTTTACTAAACCTTCGTTATTTGACTGGCTAATTTACTTTTAATGTCCTTGTTCTCAGTTGCCCTAAGGTTGGAGGGTTTTATTTCAAGGTGTTGTAAAGTAATTTGAGAGTGATTAAGGGCTATGCAAAACAAATGCCTGAATCTTACTTAAATGGTCACAATCACAGGGATTCAAACGTGTACCTTTCCTTGGCCGCAAGAAGAAATATTGGGTTTTCAATGTGATATATGATTGATGCATCAACATAGGGAGAGAAGAGGAGGAGGCGCTTTGAAATTGAGTTTTCATCCAGCCCATGTAAACACAGCCATTGGACTCACCTCAGCAGCTCTCGAAAGTGCTTGTGATCTCCTTCAGAACTGTCTGACAGATGTTAAAGCTTCGACCTCTGAACTGAATGTGAAAGGGGAGCCGTGGAAGATAACACGTTTGAAAATGTCATCTGTCACCTCCGCTCCCCTGGGGTTTTCTGACATAGTGGTTGTTTGTTGGCCCCGGAAATGCAGCAGTCCAGGCCTTAAAATGGACAGCTCCGCTTCTTCCTATAATCGCTGGACCGACGGAGTTTGGAGATGTGTGAATCATCCTATTCAGTGCATTTAGCTCACTTTTCATCTCAGCACAATGCGCCTAAATACAGCCCTAAAAATAGAAGCCACCTCCAAAATGGCACCGAAACTGTCTGAGTTTCACAATCGCTGTCTGAGCGAGGGGGAAATAGAAAGAATGAAAGAAAGGAATGATGTGAATTGTGAAAAAGAGAGATTTTAAGATAAACCACGTGATGAACCAAGCATATTTCTACATTATCACTCTCTGTTAGTCTCACACAGGTCCTCTTCATCTCCCTCCCCTGTATCTTTCTGGTTTTCTTGCACCTTGGCTCATCCCCATCTGTGTCAGCCACTGACAGTGTGAGCTGCTGCTCCGACTTCACGCTGTGCTGTTTGCATGAATTACACATCTGTGTACAGACACAAACACACGCAGTGTACAGTTGTCTATCTATCACGGAGAAAAAAAAAACATTTGATTTGCTATGAAAATAAATAATAATAAATAAAAAATAATCATGCAGTTATTGTTGACGCATACGTGTATGAATATGAAAATGGAGACTCAGGAAGAAAAAAAATTGTGTGTAAGTACATGTGTGTGTGGTGACAAAACCAATTGCTCCTCTTCTGTCTGATTGATGGTTAAATCCTCACTCATTCTCTACACAGTACTGTGTGCACCCTGTGTGTGTGTGTGTGTGTGTGTGTGATGACATAACACAACCCACATTTGCTTCCTTCCTGTGTGTGTCTGTATTTGTGTGTAATTTACAGGCTCCTAGAGATACTATTCATTGTGTCATAATGATGACTCAAACGGTCTTTGTGTGTTACGTTGCAGAGTTGTGTGTGTTTGGGGGCACTGGATACTGTAGCATCTGTTTCCCTATCTGTCTGTTTCATATTTGTGGTTGAGTGTCTCCCCCCCTGTGTGTGTGTGTGTGTGTGTGTGTGTGTGTATAATTTGCTCTCTGTCTCTTTCATGAAAAACTACACTATGGTTCCCTTGTGCAATCAGTGATTTCGCTTATAAGTACAGTCTGTGTGCGTGTGTGTGTGTGTGTGTGTGTGTGTGTGTGTGTGTGTGTGTGTGTG
>CALSBV010012105.1:772990-807971 GCA_943590825.1 Bovichtus diacanthus
TGTGTGTGTGTGTGTGTGTGTGTGTGTGTGTGTGTGTGTGTGTGTGTCCTGAGGTGAGTCCACAGGCTGGCACTGACCTGCTGTGCTAGCTGACTAAAAACCCACGTCTCAGGATCCGCTTCCTCATGTTCCATACAATAAACTACAGGTTACTTTACATTTTCTCCCTCACACACACAGTTCCTTTGTGTCCTCTCTTCCACGGTTTATTCTCTATATTCTTTTGAATATGCTTTATTTTTTTATATACTACTAAGTGGAGCTGTACGAGCATCTACACACTACAGTACACGATGCAGTCGGTGGAGGTATGTATTAGGTTGGTTTGGGATCTGCCAATAAACAAAGCCCGTCGGTGTGGACATTTCTTTTTTAAAACAGTTTCAGAGAAAGACAACACAATGGAAATTTGCAATAGAAGATTTTTGATGTATTTCACTAGTAAAGATAAACGACCATTTGTAGATCCAGATCTGTTCTTTGTTTACAATCGTAATGTCAGTTAGATTTGAAGAGGTCAGAGCTGTGGAATATTAAAGCATCCACCTTTGCTCACTACACAACCCTACACCACACTTAGCCTTTCTTTGTTTTGGTATGTAGTCAGAAATCACAAATGCAGCTTTAAAATGATCTCTAACCCTTCCATAACGGTGAGGGGACTCGAGCCAGCAGAGGCTGAGACATCCTGGTTTTAGGCCCAATTGGATCCTACATGTCAAACGTTGTATTATTCTGAAACACTGAAAAGCTCCTACCAGAGCCACATAAGAGATTATACAACTGTTCTCATAAGCTGATTAATGCTCCTAAACTGAACTTCATGTGTAAAGTTTGCCCTTATTACAGAAGTAGATTAGCATATTATGTTCCCTACACTTGGATACAAATGACTTCAATACATGTGTAAATGCATTCATGTGAGAAACTTGTCACAAATTATGGCATTTACTTTCCAAAAGGAGCCCGAATGTAACATTAAATGAAACGTTAGAAGGTAAAAGTGGAAGTAATCAATTTGATTGATGCGGTTTTCTGCTGCAGCACCAATGTCTGATTCAGGCTATAGTAGGCGTTTTTTTTTTTTTCAGTAAAATTCAGTGCTAGTGCGGCATTAAAAACACAGCGACACCGGTTGAAACAAATGTATGCGCGTAGTTTCCCTGGTATCACAGCAGCAGCTGACAAACTTAGCTGGGAGGCTACTTTAATCTCCCTCGAACAAAAACTGAACATTATTCCTTCCTCCATCCGATTTCTTGCTCTGGCTTTCATCTCTCTCCCTCTTCTGTTGCTACCTTTTATGGTTACTCTCATTCCCTAGATTCATCTCTGTCCCTCTCTCTCCCTGCAGTGACAAAACGGGCCGCCCAGTAACCAGGGGAAACGCTGTGTGACGTCACACACACCCTCACACAGGCTTAGTCAGAGGAAGCAACAACCTAAATCCTCACAAACACACACGCACGCGCACACACAGAATGGAGAAGTGTGACAGAGATTAGGTTCCCCAAGTATTCAAAATAAGGTTGTTGTTTTTTCTTTTTTTCTTCTTTCATTCACCCATTCACACACACTCACTGACACACAAACTCGCACACTTTGCGCTCCTTCAAGTAATTGTATTTAGAACGGCGAGTCAGCAGAATAGTCTAAGCTGGCACGCGGGGTTACGTGGAGGCTGACGCACTCACAGGCCAGCACTGCGGCTTCTTTTGCCACATTACTCACTTTCTCTGACTAACTCTCTGTCTGCCCTCACACTGAGCGCAGACAGAGAGAGGTGCGGTCATCCCGCTGTCCTCTTTCTCTCTTGTACCTTGAGGAAAGAACAAAGAGTGGCCTAATTGTAAGATGGGACCATAGTTAATTTTATACGGAGAGATGGTGGTGGTGGAGGGAGGGAGGGAGGGAGGACCCGGTTCTACATCAAAGATAAGAAAGTGGAGTCTTTTTGCAGAGGTTCATCATTTGCCTGTTTAAACGCTGTGCGGATGACTTGTTTGATACTTTCTCTCCGTTATTTATTCCAGCACACAAGAGCGCAAAACGGTTTGACTTGTTTATGGGTTGGATTGTACCAGCTAGGTGGAGATTGTGCTTGTATTACAGTGTGCCTCCCTGAAGTCTGCCTGCGCTGAATGTGCAGCAGAAATGGGCCAACCTTAACAACAAAGGGAAACCACATGGCACAAGGGGAGCAATCTGACCGCAACGCTCTGCAATTAAACTCATTTTTTTTTTCTCCTTATATTTTTATCCCTATATCTGCAACAACGTAGAAAGCTCTGCACCAAAGTATTGATGTTGCCGTTTTATTGGATTACACAACATGCAAATGAAGCATGGCTAACTGAAGTACATCAAGCAGGACATTCATTACTATATTAATTTCTTTCAACTGCTCTGCATTTTTTCTTTTTTACCATGCATTCAGAAGCAAATGGATGAATTTAAGTGGAAATCTGCTTCACAGGGAGACACTTACAATCAGAAATGCAAATGTGCAAAGTGGCGTGACAACAAGGAATTGAGAACATGTTTGCTGTACGCGGTCGTACAACCTGTGGGGTCAGGTAAAACCATGCTTTTTTTTTGATGGTTTGAAAATGAATATAGAGCAAGCGAAGCAAGTATTTCATGGGGAATTAAAACCAATGGCTTCAACCAGGTAGACAACATTTTTATTTTATTTTTTTAATCTTCCCACAACCCCTTCTGGGTCTCTGTGGAAAGAGACGCGCCACTGGAGCTGGTAACGGCCAGGACTAATCACCGCTTGATGTGGGTTCAAATCCCAAACCAATCTCTTTAAAATTGAGACAGACTGTTGATTTATTAAGATGAATGCCAGCCACAAATACACACCCACACACAAACACACACACACACACACACACACACAGCAACTTACGCATACTATGAGTCAGTGAAGAGATGAAGGGTGGGAGAGATAACGAGAAGAGGGTAAGAGGGTTAATGACTGTCTCCAACACGAGGCCAGCAAATTTCCTCTTGTTTATGCGCGCACGCACACACACACACACACACACACACACACACACACACACACAAACACACACACACACAGGTCGGTCAGATGAAAAAAATTGCATATGATAAATTGATGAGCCAACTGACGCTACACAGCTTGTCGTCTTGCTCTGGCTCTTTATGTCATACATTGGCTGTCAGAGAGAGAGAGAGAGAGAGAGAGAGAGGAAGTGACAGAAAGAGAAAAGAAAGGAGCTTGAGGTGAGAGGAAAACGGAGAGATTGGAGTGAGGGGGATAGAAATTGATAGAGTGATAATATTTGAGCCAGGAGGGCAGCTTTTTGTCTTCCTAATGGAGCAATTACCTAAGGGTGTGTGACCCCTAAGGGTCAATCTCTCACACATACGCACGCACACACGCACGCACACACACACACACACGCACGCATGCACGCACACACAATAGATTATGGTATGAGTAGCACTGGCTAACACACTGTGTAATCTGTATTTTAGAAGAGTTTTTACTTCTTGATATTAATGGCCACTCTCTCTCTCTTTTTTTCAGCCGGTCTAACTAATTATTTCAGTATTTATGGGCATTACGAGATTTCAGATTTAGTTTATTCACTCGGTTCTTTTCCTGTTGCTCTGCCATAGTCTGTATATTAGAAGTTTGTGGACTACGGATTCAAAGCCTCGAGTTTGACATTTTGGCTGTTAGTTTTTTTTTTTGCAAAGTACAACCGATTGCTGAACAAGACATTTTTAGGCAACTAAAAATGTTATAATTATCTTCCATGAACTGAAAAAAACACTGTGAAAGGGTGAAAATTGTAAGACAAACACACGGACAACACCCAAACAATGGCATGGTAGTGACCTGTCAATCACAAGGTAGCCCCGCCCTAAATACCATACCCTGCTTTATTGTCTGTTTTACTCTAAATGGGACCCTCATTTATAAAAATGGCATCACGCTTTGTTGAAGAAGACGTGAAACCAGCAATTGAGACCATAAACTCATTAGGAAAATGTTTACTGAGGTTATAAAACCAAGTGAGAAGCTGGGTTATTTTCTCATTGACTTCTATAAAAATTGGACTTCTTTCTGCAATCAGTGGAGTCGCCCCCTGCCGGCCATTAGAAAGAATGCAGGTTTAAAGCACTTTAGCACTGGCTTCACTTTTCACACCGAAGGTTGCCGCTTGATTTTCTCTACTCTCTTTTTACCCCACAGCAATGACTCCTCTTACAACCCCCATCACCTCTTCTACCACTCACTGCTCCTCTCCTTGCTCCACACCTCCATCTCTTCACTTTACCTCGACCTAATTCAAAGTGAAAGTGACCTTTTTGTGTGAAGAGAAACAGTATGTATACACAAACCCAAACTGATGAAAAGAAAAGATAGGAGGTATAGAAGCATCGGCATTATTATACAACTCCGTGTGTGTGTGTGTGTGTGTGTGTGTGTGTGTGTGTGTGTGTGTGTGCGTGCCACTACAAGACATGAAATGCAATTACATCTGTCCTTGGGAACATTTCAATCGCTCCATGTCCGGCCTCAGGCAAATTCACTATTCAGCGTTATCACTCATACAGTGCGGAAGGTATTTGTGAGCGCAATAACAATTTAATCTAAACATTATAATGTACACAAAAGGTGTAGGACATAGAAGTTACTAATGTGAATAGCATCCATACACAAAACGCTGCACACAAATGCGGAACTTTCAAGTCTCACGAACAGACACGAAAACAACCACATGTGCAAAAACCTGTTTTGCAGTAAACTTTGCAATGCCTTAGATGTAAAATAAGAACAAAGCATCCAAGTCTGATGGAGATTCAGCAGTAAATGCCACACGCACGCACAGAGAAGGCAAACAGAGTCTGTGCATCTCTCTTATTGTCAGCACTCTGACAGAATGTAATTGAAGAAAATAAAAACCCGAGAGAAGAGGATCAATTACTCGGTGTACAAGACCGGAGAGATGTTTTCATATTAGAATGATAAAGTGTTGCCCGAAGTATTGCAATACCGACAGGGAGGAGAGAGAGGGAGGGAGCTGAACAGAGAGAGAGAGAGAGAGAGAGAGAGAGAGAGAGATGAATGGATGGAGGGGAGAAAACAGAGAGAGAAAGATGGGAGAAGTAAGAGACGGATGAAGTTTGAGGGTAGTTTACCAATTTGCCTCAGCGGATGTGTGTAAGAGGAGTCTATTGCTTTGTCTGTCTGCCGGTGTGTGTGCGTGTGTGTGTGTGTGCATGTGCGCGTGTGTGTCACACAGGAGATTTTGAGAGAGCTGAATTAAGTTGTAAATTGGAAGGGTGTGATTGCGCCAAGAGCTGTGAGACTCGGTTATCGTTGAGCTGCATCATCTCCAGCAGCCACGGCGCTCGGTCAGAGATACAGCGAGGAACAATGACGGAGAGAGAAATGGCCGCGGGACAGAGGGAGTGAGGGAGCAGGAGACGCAGTGAACATGAGTGAAGCTCTCTGATGAAGAACGGAGGAGTGCGGAGGGGAAGCCTCACAGCGCTGAGTGACTTCAATGGCCTTTCCTCCCTCCCTCGGCCCCTCGCTGCTCCTCAATTAAATTCCAATCAATGGAAAAGCCTCATTATGGCCGCTGCCTGCAATGCTGTGGAATTGATCTCTGTCCCCGTCGTACGACCACACAATGCAGAATTGAAACGCTTTGGTCAGAGGAGCGGTGTTGGCGGATATGTCAAACACGAGATGATGAGATGGGATGTACAGTACAAGCCAGTCAAGTTCTTTAGAAAGAAAGACATAATTGCAAATTAAATGTCATACTGCGGGCAATCCACTTATTAGTCTGCGTTTTGAAGCCTCAACAGGTGAGACTTTCTTTGTGCAATGTATAAAAAAAAAATGCACCAGTTTTTCATCCTGACAGAGACCCTATGGATTTACATACGTATGTGTCAAACATCACACGGGTTCCCTTTGAATAGACAGTATTTCCCATATTTAGCCTTGAGAGTGTTCAGGCTATTCTCATATACTGTCCGTAGCTATGCCTATGAAAAGTAATGCACCGTAATTTGTATATATATATATATATATAAAACATAAAATAAATTTGTGTTTAATACACGCAATCATGAACCAGGGTTAGGGTTAGTACAAGTACAATGAGCGATGAAGTAGGGAGGAAGTCGGCTGGATGGGTGATTCCAAAAATACGAGACTTTCCCCCAGGGGACCGCTGTGTACAGTATGTCCTCTGAGAGCACTGGGCAGGCCTGCAATTCCTTGGTTGAAGCATGTTAAATTAGGCTTATTAAAAGCTAAATATGTTACGTTTTAAATGAAGGTATTTTATCAACTAATTGGAGGTCATTGGAACAAAATAAAGCTTTTTTTTTCACCTACTGATTGGAGGTGAAAGGAACAGTATGCAAGTTTAAGTTTCTTTTCATACGTCATCTACATTATTTATCCGAACAAATATTATGTGATGTATATCGTCAGTCATTGTCCGACGACCTTTCACTGCATTGTGTCCAATGAAATAAAACAGCACGTTTCTTTCAAAGAAGATCATTTTAATTGACACGAAATCCTGGCCTCATCCAAATGAATTCACCCTGCTAAAGGTTTCATGTTGCAAACAATTCCTTTGCGTGGTGGAACAACAGTGAAGCGGTGGTTCGTTGGTGCAGGCAGCGCTGCCAACTGAAGCCTGGCTTTTCAATTGAAATTCTGGCGATGGCACACTTTACAAAAAAAAAAACCTCATGCACTATGCACACACACACGCCAAGCACAATAGGTGTGAGGGAGAGTTAAAGGAGAAAGATATGGGTACTTTCAGACAGAGACAAGGACAGAGGTGTCGGGGGGGGGGAGGCCTGTTTGGAAAGCACCTGCTGACGACCCCTAAGGAGCAGACAGATGATTCGCCACAGGGACAGGAACACCTGACAGCTCGCACACACGCACACACACAGACTGCATCTGAAAGAATATGTGACTGCAAGCTGAGTGGGAACCTTGAAAACAATTTGCCCCCTTCAACACACACACACACACACACACACACCCACACAGAAACTCTCTCTCTGTGGGTGTCTAACAAAGACCCACACAGAGGAAGTGACTGTAAAGTGCTGTAGCAGGCAGAAATAGGGAAAGCAAGCACAAAGCAGGGGGGGAGATGAGGAGAGAGATGTCATACTATCATAAATGAATTGTGCTCTTTTATTCAGTTATTATGGGCTTCTTGAAGAGGAGGAGAGGAGACAAGAGAAAAGACAAGGGAAGGTAGTGAGGAGAGACTGCGTCCATTAAGCAAATTTATCACCACGCCCCCTGCAGCCATCACAAAACTGTCTGAGTAATCCTACACGTTGTGTGTGTGTGTGTGTGTGTCAGTATGGAAATATTCATGCTTATAAATCATGTTTGGACAAAGCGCAGCTGCATTAGCACAATTTTCAGACATTGTGACAGGTGTGGGCGCAAAACTGAATTTCAAAACGTTATCTCAGCGCTTTGATTCCATCATCCCATATCCTTTGGTCGCCGTCTCCTCTACTTTTAGGGTTCCAAAGTTGTTGTTTGCTTTTGGGAAAAGTCACCCCAACTCTTGTAATGGCATTCTGAAGACACCTATCATCACCGGTGCTGTGGGGGGAGTACTATTACGCTATAGCTGTTAAATCATTAAAATCTCATTTGCAACATTTCCTTGTTTATGAGACAAACTGGTAACAGAGAAAACAATTTCTGACGTCGTGATCGCGCCGGGGAGCCCACTCTGATTATCTGTCAGTTAGTGACAGGTACAAATTTTCTAATTAAACGGTACAAAAGTCTCCAGCTGGAACGGCTGTCTGCATTTTGTAAAATCACACATAAAATTATTTTGTGTACAAATGACCAATTTCTCCAGTTTGATGACTTTGTTGTTTAGAACTTGGCCTCTTATCTCCTTTGTCTCCATTAAAATACACTTTAAATGGCTCCAGAAAAAAAAAGAAATGACAGTCAAGAGGAAACAAGGACGCGTAACATCTTTAAAAAGAACTATACAGCACTTAAACCAAGAGAGAATAGAATATAACAATAAAATATAATATAAATATAACAATATATTTACATAATTTGGCAGATATTGCTTTCTTACAGCTATCACAATATCAAACATAATACCCAGGCACTCCCTAACTCACACATTTTCATTTTTCAGTAGCAAAGACACAAAACATTTTTTGGGATGTGCCACCTCCTAATGTACCAGCATTGGTTTGAACCATTATGGTGGTTTAGCTAAACTCACTCAAGTCATTTTAGTTGCATAAACCAAAAAGGTAGAAGATCAGAAAACACTCATACGAGTCGTTTTTTTGGTTTATAAATTGTAAGTGTGTGTTTTGGCTGGCGCAGCCGCATCTACCACACACTATAACCACCGGAGTTAAGTAGTTTATACTGCAGATGTAAATGATGTTTGCCAATTCTGCAATCATTGTGTGTGTTAGCGTTCGTGTGTGTTAAGAAAAAGAATTATAATTCCCTTTGACATAGTTTAAAAGTTTGTGTTCTTTGTGTGTGTGTGTGTGTATATATATATATATATTTCTCAGCTAACAATGCCCCGTCCTCGCTGTCAAGGTCGGACTGAACTAACATCTCAAAACACACACACACACTCAGGAAATACAAAAAAGCTCGATCACGTTGCACCCACACGCTCAAGCCAACGCACAAATGCTGCGCCGCACAAACACGCGAAAAAAACCCATCTCATCAGGACTCCTCATCAACCATTCTAAATGAGCTATTGAAATTCCGTGATTTCGATTCATTTAAACCCCTTCATGAAAAAAAAAAAAAAAAAAAAAAAAAAAAAAAACTCTATTCATTCGGGAGCTTCAGTATTCAAGCTTAGAGAGCCAGGGTCGGCCAGGCAGAGCGTGGGTTTACTGCAGTGAAGTGAAGAAAGGATCACTTTTCTCAAGGACAGCTTACCTAAGACATCACAAAGTGGTGGTTTACCTGGAGACGCTGTGGCGAGGAATTTCATGGCAACGACGAGGAGTTGTGTAAAAAAAAAAAAGTGTTTTTTAGGGGGCATACATATGTTTCATTAAACCCAGCTATGTAAAGAGGTGTACGCTATCTCAAATTTGAAGAATTGGCACACCGTGGTACACTTTTCACACACCAAATTTGTGCATATACACGAGATGTAAAAGTTCTGAAATAAGCAAACTTGTCATTCCGACCAATTCATGGTCAGGCAAAGTCATGCGAGTCCTCTTGTACCGTTTCATAAACCCAACTTCTTTACAAACAACTGTTGTGATTTCCAATACCACATAAATAATCTAATATCTATGATAAATCCATGCAAAAAAACATGAGTTTTACTTTTTAATTGTTAAATATAAACACACCCTCGATTGCTAGAAGCTCCAAAATTACCATAAAAATGTGCACTATCCTTAATGGTAGACGCCCTGATGCTGCAACTACCATTATGTCGAATGTCTTACACAATTACGACTACTCAGAAAGACTACTATTAGAGAAACATTAGCATAAATATTAATAGGACCGCTAACTGCTGGTATGAAGCGAGTCACAAAACCTAGGCCTCCATTGACCACCCAACAATATCAAGACGGTGCGACACTTATTTTTGGCTAAATTTACTTCACACTACTTCCTGCATGGCAGTAAACCGTGCCACTTGACGGTGTATCTCTTTAAAGTTTCCCTCACAAACAAGCAGGGTACTTAGGTAGATCCCACTATTACAGCCCCGTGTAAAGGTTACTTTGTTGCACGCTGCTGCGCTCCTGGACAAAATGTGACGGCAAACCCTGCCCTGTGTCTTTAAATAACAGGGAGGCGAAGCTAAAATCTCTCTCTCTCTCTCGCCACAAATACTATTGTCTCGCTCTCTCTATCTCTACGTCACTCTCTTTGTTTCACTCCCTCTCTTTCTCGCCATCTCTCAGGTGTTTTGGCAGGTAAAAACCCCATTTCCCCGTTCCCCTTGGGGAGCGCTGACCTAACTGTCGGTGCTCCCCGGAGCCCCGGCTAACACCGCAGACCCATTTGTCAATGTTGACCCTGAATCCCTCCCACTTCCCCCCCCCCCTTTCATCTTCCCTCCCTTGCTGTTCTTTCTTCCTCTGGTACTTCTGCTATTTTTAAATCCTTCCCATGTGTCTCGCTGTACGCGCGTCCTCCCGAGCAGACTATAAAGCACCAAAGGCTGGATAAGATGGACAGAAAAGGGGAGGATAATGGAAAAGCAAAAAACAGACAGGGAGACGAGAAAGATATAGACAAAGTAGGGTGACGCTGAAGCTGGAGGGAAGTGGAACACCAAACTAGAGCGTATAGGAACAGGTCCTAAAATAATGTGCCACTCCAAAATGTTCCACAGGCACAAATACGGCCATACTGTGCCCTGTATAATATTATTATGCATTAGAAAATCTTAACTTAACATATACATAAAAACTAAAAACATCTAACCTTTGAGAAAAACAAAAAAGAATAAATAAAATGTATGTGTTGGGAGGTGTTAAATTTCCAATTACATAACTTGGCTATTACAAAAGTGATACAGTTCAACACGTTAGCAAATAAGCTGTTGCCCCAACATGAATGATGCAGAACTTCTATGAAAAAAGAGGATTGTTGTTAATAAAAAAAAAGTCAATAAGACAATTCATCAGGGAAAACATTTTCAATGTAATAATCGTATTATTCATTCACATTTGAATAAAGCCGTGGCCCATTTCACCTTGAGTGCCAGGAGGACGGATTTGAGGATCATGCAGTGTTGGCAGTAGCAGAGGTTACGTACAGTAATTACAGTATGCAGGGGGAGGTAAGGGGTTAATAGGATGCGCTCTGACTTTTCTCAGCAAAAAACCTTATCGCTAATAACCACACACTATCAACTTAATTAAAGACTGCCTCTTTAAAAGCCCCTCAGCCCTCTCTCCGGTTCTCTCTGTACTTCTCATTCTATCTTTAACTCTCTCGTTTGTGCTCATCCCATCTTCTTTTCTTTCTCTCTGTTGCTTTTTCAAGAAGAAAGCTGTTGAGTCACCCTTTCGCTGGCCCCATTCTCTTCCCTCCCTATCTTTTGAAGTCCGCTGAATTGCAAAACACTACAATCTGAAAAAGCGAGAGAGCTCACTGCACTACGTCAGTTACATGATGTGACACGACACTTTAAGGACTACATATTAAGGACTCGGGAGTTAAAAGAACCGAGAGCGCTGAGACAAGTTGCAAATGACCTGAAAACTAAAAATAGTTCCCTCCAAAAAGTCGTTGCACTGCAGCATTTAAAAGCCGGAAGACAAAAATGTAGAGGGACACATTGGTAGCCATTGAAGCCTACATTATAAGCTCCTGCATAACAGTGTCTTGCAGAATACTAACAACAAATCAAATCATGCAGCTGTCACACCGACTTATTGCGAACTCTGTCCGCCACATTTTCATGTATGACATACAGTCCATGCTTCATAGCTCAGCACGAGCTGAGGTTAGTATTCTGTTACTTTTAGCTCGAGAGGGTTGAAAGTTTGCGGATGTCAAGCATGTGCAGCTTCCAGTAGACAGACACAAGGACACTCCAGCTTCTTGTCAGGCTCGACAAGACCTCTTAAGTTGTCTTGCATGTTAATGGGACTGATGCGGCATCATTTTTTTTTTTTTTCTGAAGTTTTAAGAGCAAAGTTCTGGCTGTACATTACTTAGAATGGGAGAGTGAAGGGAGATGGGCAGAGAGAGACAAATAAACTGAGTGTGCCAAGACACAAAAAAAAAAAAAAAACATGAATAATGCCATTTCCCTGAGAGACCCCCGCTGTGCTCGCAGCTTGTTCGCTGCTTGTCACACAGGGACACTCTTACAAGTCATCCCTTCTTCTTTTTCTCCTTCCACCCACCCATCCATCCCTGCGCCCATCCAGCCCGCTACTTCAGAACAATTAAGGTTGACTTCATGCTCCACGGGGCTTTCCATCATAATGGAGAGACGAGTGAAACAAGGAAGAGGCTCGTCGGAGGGATATTTAATTCATGTCACTCTCACTGCCTGCATCTCTCCGTTCCCTGTCTTTTAGCACAGCTCACTGCCCCCAACACGG
Organism: Bovichtus diacanthus; assembly: GCA_943590825.1. Classification (NCBI taxonomy): domain Eukaryota; kingdom Metazoa; phylum Chordata; class Actinopteri; order Perciformes; family Bovichtidae; genus Bovichtus; species Bovichtus diacanthus. The sequence goes on from CALSBV010012105.1 coordinate 785,147, forward strand.
CGCAGTGCTGGGCTAGGCTACGCTACGCTAACACTAAGGGAGAGACTATGGTGCATTTTAATGGAATTTGGGCTGTTGCACGAGAGAAGCTCCGCACAGGATGCAGTGAGAAGGCGAGAGAAGCAAGCCAGCCCTACTCTAACTCGATTGTGCTCGTTCACTGCAGACACTGCGGAGTTATGTGGCCACAGCATTTCTGCATGACCGTGTGTGTGCGCTGCATGTATACTTGTGTGCGCCGGGTTTGCTCTTGAAAGTCAGAAATAGACGGAGTAGAAAGGGAAAGAAATGGAGGGAAAAGATTGCCATTAAATAAGAGAGAGCTACATCGAACAGTGAAAACCTCAAGGAAGGAAAAGGGCATCGCTTTGTTAAGTGCTGTGTGTGCGTGTGCGTGTGTACATGGGTGCGTACTTAAAGAGGAAAAACCGGCACGCGGGGTGCAGCTGTTGCCAACTCCTTTCGACGCGGCTTCGATAGTTACGAGGAGGAAATCTCTCACGACGATCTTCAAACACTTAACAAGACGGCGATGGAGGGAAGAAAGAGAGGAGGGCGGACAGATAGACTTTCAAGATTAGATGAGAAATGCAGATGAGAGGAGGAGATGACGATAGAGAGAGGGCTACATGGGAACGCAGGGAGACCTGGTTTATAAAAAAAGAAAAAAAAAAACTGTAGCCCCCAAACGAAAGCGGAGATGTGTTTGTTACTTTGTTTGTACTATTTTTCATTGACCCATTTAAAAATGTTCTCTAAAAAACCTCAGCAAAAAGTCTCCTGCCCCAGCTATCATCCGTCTCTTCACCCTCCTCCGACCCTTTTTTTTTTTTTTTTTCTCCCGAGCTGAAGTTTGAGGAGTGGGAGGTCCCATCTTTCCGCGGCTCATCTAATTAGATCAAACTTAAAGCAAGTGACTGTTGTCTGACCTCCCAGCACGGTGGATTTCTATTCAAATCCCAGCGCAGCTCAAAGGGAAGACGTCATAGTGTGTTTTTTTTTTGTTTTGTTTTTTTCCTTCAAATGACTGCAGAAACAAGCCTAAAGACTGCACCGATAATCACGGAACAAAGACGCAACACTGCACCAGAAACAGAGGCTGAAATGTGAGCGCACATACTGTATGAGATGAAGATACCCGTGTGTGTGTGTGTGTGTGTGTGTGTGTTGCACAAATTCAAGTGTCCTCATAGCAGGTTGCTAATAAGCACTTTTATTGAAGGCTCCTAGTTTTCCCCTCCTTATTACTGATGTTGAGGTCTAAACCCCTGAACAGTCTAGCTGACCCAATTTCCACGGCTGCCATTTTGAATTCGCATTGCTTTTAGGACGGGAAACTATCAAAGTGATTGTATAACTTTGAAAAAATGGGGTTTAGTAAGAATCTCATCCAAATGTAAGAGGTGAATGAGCTAGCCTACTATAGCCAGCACGGACTACCTAAATACCTACTTATATGCATTGTATCAACCAAATTTGGAATTTGAAAGTGGCAAATAAAGGTGAGGAAAAAAAAGGACAATTGTTGGAAGTGTACTAGATAAAAGCTGATAAGAGGGAGAATGGACAAGACAATGTGTTCTCCATTGTCATACTTCTGATCTAACCATAGGAAGGATATGTATTCACACCCTTACGGATGAACTTCAAAAGGCTATTTTGTGTTATAGCTGTGAAGATGCTCATATTTAATAAAGCGGTACCTGAGAATTTACATTGATTCCTGATACAGTATGTAGCCAAACGCTCTTTCTATCTCCCTGGCTTCTTTACTGCCTCCTGTCAATGTAACACACCACCCACGGTCGCATATGGAGTCATATATTTTTCTTGTCGCACATTCTCCACAAGACTGTGCAGCTCTCTCATTTTGAAAGTTATAGTGCACATACATTTTGTCCTAGTTTTTCATGTTTGCATTGTCATTTGTTATGCTCTTTTGACGTTTCTCGACTTTTTTTTTTTCAGCGCACGGCTTTCCTTTTTAATGTCCTCTTGATATGTCGTATGCACCAAACTCCAAGGCAAACTCATTGTATGTGCAAACCTACGTTCTCAGTCTGATAGCAGGGTGGCTTCAGCTGCAGGTCTATCTTTACAACACCTTCCAGAACATTTCTTTCAGCTATACATCCTGAACCAAGCTGTCAATCCAGACTCCCCCTTTGATAAACACATATTCATCTCAACACAAATAAGCCATCAGGTCAACATCCTAAGGGCAAAGTTAGTTGATGTGCATCTCAGGAGCATGAGTGACAGTAGGTGGTAATAATAAAGTGTGGAAAAAACCAACCTCTCACTCACATCTGTGTCTCTCTCCCTCCACGATAACTGTGATTGACAAGTCCTCCTGAAGGATGCTTCTAGTTAATAAGTAGCCGTCGCTCATAATGAAGCCGTTTTCAGTACGTACCAAGAATTAAGATCCATTGAGGTTCTGCAGCTTAAAGACCGACTGTAGACAATTTAATCATAAAAAATTGCAACATTCAGAAAATGAGGAAATGTTTCTTCGAAGGCTTCGGCGACAGGAGGTTTTTTTTTTTGGTTTTATTAAAACATATATCATACTCACATGGATGCAATTGCCTCGTGACACAGCGATGAGCAAAATGCAGTCACAGCCAGCAACATCCTGCATGTGTTATCTGTATATTAGTCAGGCTTAAGCTGAGATGACAGAATTCTTTCCACCAAAGCTGTGATAGCTGCGTTATTCTCTGTGTGCCTCTTCTGTCTCTCGGTCGCCAAGCTTATGTTATATTTATTGTAGGGTATTTCTGTCGGCTTATGGTGGCTGACAAGAGTCGAGTCAAGCAGATCAGAAATTCAATTTGCTGCTGAGACACTTGGGTTAATCAACAAGAAACACAAAAAAAAAAAAAAAAAAAAAAAGATGGATGGACGGACCTACCCCAAAAAAATGCACACACACATTAGTCCGACAGTCATTCATGCACAAAAAACACAAATGCACACAAGACAAACAGACAAGAGGATTAGTCTGATGTTAGCCAGGCTGTTGTTTGTTTATCCTTGTAACGGCGGTGCAGAGTGACAATGCGCCCTATCTGGTACACACAAAAACACTTGTACGTTAATAATGGCAAAACAAATTGTTTGAATAGATTTTAAACGTGGCGGCGTTACACTTCCCGAGAGCGTGCAGAGCGCGGACCCAAAGTTACTTGAGCGTCTCTCGTAGCACGAGCGGCTTCTGCAGAAAGAGTGCGATTCGTTCAGTGGAAGAAGATAAGGGCGAAAAAATAAATAAAAGAGGACTAAGTAGCAGCGGAAGGGTAAAATGAAAAAGATGAAGTGCGTAAGGAGATTAAAGACTGAAGCGAATGCCTACACGAGTACGACATCAAAATCAATTTATATTTCCGTTTATCACATAAGGCAGTGTTCGTCCTTCCATCCCCAGCCTTTGTCAATTAATTTAAGAATGGAAAAGATGCTTTGGGTAGTATGGGTCATAACTTATATTTTTACGGTGCCAGGGCTGCCCATTCAGGTGATTTCATTACAGAAAACAGCTTTTACAGCTCCTGACCCGACTACCTGGCTCCAGCCGTCACTGTTAAAATGCACTCTTCTTTTGCAAGCGTCTTTGTGCTTGTGTTATAAGGAACTTTGCGTGTGTGTGTGTGTGTGTGTGTGTGTGTGTGTGTGTGTGTGTGTCGTTTTATGAGCGTGCATGTTGCAGCAATCTCTGTATACTCTGCTGCTGTTCCTGAGGCTGAAGCCGAGGCTCTCCTGAGAGACTTATGGAAGGAGTGACAGGCGTGAGAAAGAGAGAAAGGAAAAAAAGAGAGAGAGAGAGCGAGTCGAGGACAGGGACAAGAGGAGAAATGAGAAAAGGAGGGAAAAGAGAGTTGAAGAGGAAGAGGGAGCGAGAGAGAGGACGAGGCTCACAGGCCCAGTAAAGCTCAAACTATGCAGCACAAATACAAACTTTTTATACTTTGGAACAGAAGCCATTAGGGAAAGCCAGAAAGAAGAGGGAGACGAAGAAGGGAAAAAAAAGAGGGAAACATACTCATAGAAAGAGCTAACAGCTCCATTTCCTCTAGTTTCCTCTCGTCCCACATATTCATTCAAATCGATTCCCTTTGAGAAGAGAGGCCATTTCTCACTCTGCGAGACAGCTGCATCTAGCTATTGTAATAATACACACACTCAAACATACAGTAGCTGCACACACACATGGACCCATAATGTAAAGATTTTTCACATGTACAGTAACATACAGACACTTTCCCAAATGACATATGTCAAGGATGCAAAAGATGAAGAGCTAACAAGTCTCTCTGAGGACTAGGGAATAGGATATCTGACAACATCCCAGTGATGTCGCGATCGCACCCTGGACCCACGTATAGCCAATTATAGACACACAAATAAAGATTGCCTCTGTTGGTAAGATATCGATGAAGTACATGCACATAAACACACACACACACACACACCGAGGCACGGGCACTTTTGCGTACACACAAGCAGATTTTTTTTCCTGCACAGAGGTGTGTGACAGTGCGGCGGGCCATGTGGTTTAGCATTCGGAAGAGGCTCTAGTTAAATGACAGTGTGATTTAAGCCAAACAAAAACAAACGTCTCCACGCAGTAATTGGACAAACTCATGAGTGATATCATAAAATGTTATTTCTATCCACTCTCCCAGTCGCTCACTCTCCTTGCTATTTGACGCGAGCAGGAAGCAACAAACATCAGAGTGCTCGTCGCCTCTCTGTGTGTGCGTGTGTGTGTGTGTGTGTGTGTACTGTAATTATACAGCCTGAGGGGAGACAACAACAGGGATGGATGAATAATGTCGTTTGATCTCACACACACACACACACACACACAGGCATCTACTACATTAATGCTGGCAGTTACATGGTGTGTATGTGGTTAGTTGGTATTAAAAACTTTTTCCAGCCACCAGCCGCAGTGACAGCTGCCATGAATCACAAACACGTATATAGGCGGCACAAATACAAGGAGAACTATCAATATGCATGATCAGAATATCCTGTTGATCCTGAGATCCATTGACAAAAGTCAGTTACGGATTTCACCAAATTCAAACCAGTAAAAAAATAAACGTTTAAAACGGCAACCGTAATCCCTTGAAACGCAATTGAGAATGCAGTTTACTTTACTTTAGTTTAATTAGGATCCCCGTTAGTTATTACCACAACTATTCTTCCTGGGGTCCACATAAAAAACAAGACATTTGAGGATCGCATTCTTGTTGTATGGTAACGTAATTTAACGTAAAGAGGGTCGAGTTGTGATGTAGCGCCGCACTAGTAAAACGCAGCCTCTCAAAAGTTATTTTCTCCTTTTTACTTACTTAATTTGTCATGTAAAGCATCTTTTTAGTGTGTCAAAATAGCACTTTAGAAATAAAATGTAGTCACCACTTGTCAGATAATTTTCCTGGGTTTAGTTACTCTTAAAGTAACTTATTCCCAATTAGAGACCAATGTCTGTTTTACAGGAAATATATCATTGATTTTGGTTTTGAATAACATTCATTCAGCATTTTCTCAAGGCGTGGGGGAAAAGAGAGGCAGTCTTCATCCCGAGGTGTAGCTAGGGTGCAAGGGCACAGGTAAAATAATATAAAACAATCTTAAAAGAACTTAAAACAAGATATTAAAAGGCCTTTACCCATTACGAACGTTATCAGCCCATTGTATGGCCATTATCAGTTCCAATGCTTCAGATGGGGCAGTATGGGCAAACTGCACTTTGCTAAAGTGAAAGTGAAACTTAAGGGTTGCAGTTTCAAACATGTGGTTAACGTTGTGAAACAAACCAATGTGTTCTGGTTTTAGACAACAAAAGTAATTGATTAGGTTCGAGAAAAGATCATGTCAATGTGTTAAGTGTTGGCGTCATACGTGGACACAAACAACAGTCTCCTGGGCCAAAGTCCTGTGTTTATCTGACTCATCCATCCTAATCTCCCTGATTTTGGCACCTGACTTCCTCCTTTGCTCCCGTTATAAATACTACGGCAAGCAGAGGTCGGTGGCGTCTTGTATTCGTATCGGTGAGCAACCATGTAAATCGATGATAACGACCTTCTGAACCTACTAGTACGTCAATAACAAACGAAGCAGTTAAGGCGTTAGGGGTGGGGGAGTAAAACAATGGCCCCAGCCTCTCCTCATCAGTGAGTTTCTTGTATTGGACCAGGCTTAGGTTTCTGCCAGAGTTGTATTGACATGCTGGTGATGTGCTAGTCCCATACGATTGTGAATTGGATAGGGATCAAGTAAATGGGGGAGGGTTAGGATTAGGTACGGGGGATGGCGTCAATTATGGTAAAATATGGAGGAAGGGGTGTGGTTGGGTTTCTGCAAGTGAAGGAACGTGGTTGAAGATTAACCAAAGGGGCAGGCCCGGGAATAGTGAGTCCCTCTGGGTTGGGGTTAGGCATTTAGTTGCGGTGGTTAAGGTTAGAGTAAGTGTCCAGGGAATGCACTCAATGAAGGTCCCCACAAGTATAGAAAGACACACATATGTTTGCACTGCGCTGGAAAAAAGGCAGGAGTGATGTGGCACCATAAGGAACACGCACGCACACACATTCATATCTGAAGCGGTACACTGCTGAGAAACATTAAAGAGCATCACAATATATTCCAACTCTTTGAACACTTTTTTTTTTTTGTTGTAGTCAGAAGCAAAGCGTTTGTTTTTCTTCAAGAAGCAAAACAGAGAGGGACATCTCCCATCGCTGCTGTTAACACATCTGGCGCATACAGGCCATGATTAAATTCACGAGGAGCGCTCTTGAAACAATGGAGAGAAAAGGCAAACAGCTGCAGCGGCAGAAGACATTGGACAAATCAAACTGGGAGTGTCAAGAGGCGGCTCCGAGTTAGGCCAGACACCAACAAAGACTTGGAGAAATACAGAGAGTGTCCGTGACAAACATGATCCGGTTGCCAGTATTGACCTGCGAGCAAGTCGATAACCATTTAGCGTGAGAATTACATGAAGCCAATCAACAAGCCCGCCCAGACATCCACCCACACAATTACACCGGGCAAGGGGATGAGGAAGCCTTAAAAAGTTGAAGCAGGAAAGAAAGGAGAGAACAAAAAGGTGACAGAACCACAGCAGCGACAAAAGAATGAAGGCGTGAAGGTAATGAATGTCAGCAACGGGCAAAAAATGACAAACTGAATTTGTTTTTTTTCTTTTTCTATCCTCCCAGTTTTTTTTTTTTTTTTTTAAAAGGAGCTGCCAGGGTGGTAACTTCGGATTGCTGAGAATGCAGCAAGGGAAGACATTTCTTTCCTTAATCAATAATGCATTATTTTCAATACAGGCGTGTTATGCATTATTCAACAAAAGCTGAGAGATGTATGGAAGGGACTAATGCAAAGAGATACGGCAACATTTATCTAATTAACAAGCAAGGATAGATGGGAGGATAGAGAGATGGGTTGAGGGACAACACAAGGAGAAAAGAAAGTAAAGACAGAGAGGAGATAAGGCGTAAATAAGCTTTTATTTTGTTTTTAAATACAGAAGCTCTCAGATAGTATTCTCTCGAGGTTGACATTAAAACGGCTTCGACTGGAAGTCCTCAGCACCAAGAGATTTAGCCTCCAAGTGACGGGCAGAAGGAAGCGCACACACGGCGTGTTCAGTGCAAGTTGAGGCATTAAAAGCATATATACGCGTGGAAATTCCGTGCAAGTCCATGCACACACGAGCACGAAGGCGTAATCGTGAACAGACGAACACACGGAGGGTCTTACAAGGCATAATCATTGGAGGCGAGCTTCTCCTCATATTTCACATGAGGATTAGCGGAAATCTGCATGGAACAAGGCGGCGGAAAGACTCCGCTACTTACACATCAGAGGGGTAGCCGTATAAACCTTAACCTACAGAGGGTGAGGAGTTATATAAACTTTAAAAAGGAGGGTAAAAGACTTTGTAAACCTTACAAGGAGTGGATACAGCAGAGGACACACGAGAAGAATCTTAATCCTCGTTTGGGATGGGAACACACTGCAGCACTCGCTAAACAGATCTAACTGCTGTATTTTTGTGTGTGTGTGTGTGGAGGGGCTGGATATCACGCACTAAAAGTCACAGTGAAATGGAAGTAGGAGTATCTTTAGCTTTTGCACTGTGATGTATTCCATAGTGAAATTGAATAGTTGAGCAGTTGACAGTCACCAGAGGGATTTAAACCAAATCCTTCGCATTCGATTGGACTGTGAAAGAAGCGGTTTTGTTTTGTAGCCCGATACGGAGCTGTGGCTCGACACACACCTGCCTTGTCGCCAGAAGTTGAATATTCATTGACGGATGGATGGATGTCATGATATATTTGGTTCAAATTGGTCGGTGCTAGCTTCAGCAAACACACGTCATATTTGGTTTTACAGGAGGGAAAAAAAGATGATTGGATTTTGAAATGAAAATAAGAAATAGATTTGTTTGTGTTTTTTCTCGCATCTATTGGTAAATAGGTGCACAATAGGACAGGCACTGTGTTCTAAAAGGGTTAAAAAAATAAGCATTTTTTATTTAGTTTTCGACTTTCACAGCTTATCCTGATGATAAATGATGCTAGGACCTCTAATCATAAAATACATTTTTGAGTCTAACATGTGAGACAGGAGAGAAACATTGAAGGCAGGTTGATATATTCACCTCAGGTTTATTTACAATAAAAATATGATTACATGGTAGCAACGAGTGCTGAAAGATAGTTGATACATTTTTGATAATAGATCAAATTATCTTTTAAACCTAATGTGCCAAATGTCCACTTAAGGTGAGGATTTGTTGCACTTCTCTGTTACATAACTTTATAAATTGAACATATTTGGATTGTGGTCGGTCGGAAAAAATAAAAAGAGTAATTTGAAAAAGTAACTTTGGTCTTGAGGAAATTATGTCCAGGATTTTCTTTTTCTATTCTATGACATGTTATAGTATAAAAGTTTAATTGAAAACAATTGATTGAATGATAATAAATTTGTTGCAGGCCTAATTTCAACTAAGATGCATTGTGGGACAGTGATTATTTCCAAACATATTAAAAAATGATTTAGCTGGAATACAAGTTTTACTTTTTTGGTTTCATTTTTCAGCATTTTTAATGTTCTGACATCCCATTCACACTTTTATATCTGTGGCCATGAACAAACCCAATTAAATGTATAAGATTCTCTATTATATATTGTTAGAAAAAGTAGTGTAAACCAACCTGTAACGTGCCCTCAGATACACGGTACGTTAACTGTTAAACGTTGCAGTATGAAGCAAATTTTAAGCTAGCGCAGACATGGTGGGAGGAAAGCCGGAAGATGTGGGAAAGAACACAAAGAGAAGACAAAGTGATGGGTCAAGCACCTTAAAGTGGATTATTTTCACCTCATCTGCTCCTGCAGAAGAAATACTCCGGCTGTCAGGGAGTTGAATTGCTGCTGTTTGGAATGAAACTCCCTGACAGGGGACATGAGGTGTGTGTGTGTGTGGGTGTGTGTTTGTGCGTGCGTGCGTGGCAGGTGCCAATCAGGACACTGTAATTCCCCCTCCACTCAGCCTCGCCTCTGGTCAACCTGAGAGATTATCCCTCACCCTTCATTTCCGCTCCCCACCTCCTCCATTTCAACACTCGCCTCCCTCTTCTTCTGCCCTCTCCTGCAACACTTAGCCCCTTCTCTCCTTCCCTCCTCTCAAAAGATGCCACATGTGGCATGACAGGATCAATAAACCATTCTCGCAGTAACTTGAAGACATTTGTATATTTACTGTAAACAAACAAGATAGTCGCTGAGAGGTTCTACAGTCTCAACCGACCTCTGCACTGCCCGTTTTATTGTGGGCCACGGGGTCGGATTTGGTCGAGAAACCTGCTGGAGCGTCTTGAAGAGAGATATTGCTCCACGGTACGAAATAGGAAGAGGGATGCGTTTCTTTCAGTGCGACTGGAGCTAAAGATTTGTGATTTTCTCGCACTGGCGGATCTTGAAGAAAAAGAAAAAGGTTTATAGAAAAACAATTCATCCTCTTTAGAGGAGTGAAAGAAAAGACGAACAAACACTAGTGGCTAGGATCTATCAAAAGTGAGGTAGTGATGTTAAGAAAGAGCAGCACTGACAATACCATTGGATAAGACCCCGCTTTAATTTGTTTACAATAATTACACCAAGATACTATATCTCATTGATGTTTCAAAATGCTATATGTAGCATCTTTAAGTCTGGCTAACACACTGTCTGGTAAGCCTTCTTTCATCTTCTGGGCAAATAACAGATAAGAACATCCTCATTGTGAATTTGATGAATCCCAGGAGCTAAGCACTGCCTCATGAAACCACAGTATCATGTGCTGTTCATCTCTTCCTATTCACAGTTCAAAGTGATTGGCAGGCGAGGGGCATTGCCTATTCAAATGGGAGAGCCAATCAGGACTCCTGCACTTTGTCTGAAGGAATCCCGCGCCATGAATGGAGACTTCCAAGATTACGGCTCACTGTACCACGCAGTTGCCGTTAGCCAAACTTACAAACACCCACTCCCCCCCCCCATCTCCTCTTCAGTCGTCTATTCTTCTTTCCTGTTCTCTACCTGCTTTTCAAATGCTCTCTTCTTCAACCCATTCCTCTAGCACTTCTCTGCAGATACTTACCTCATCCTCCTGCCACCTTTACTTCCTCCACATCATCTCTTCCACCAACGCTATGCTTGGACATATCTCTGTTTCTTTCTTTTGACACCAGCTACACTGAAAGGTGCAGCTAATTGGCAAGGCTTCCCTCCGGGCTGTTAGCATGTTAAGACGTTATAACCATTTTACCGTGACAGGTGAGCGTGTGCTTGCTTTTGTCGGATCAGCAAGGACTCAAAGTCAGAACTTTTAGCAAATCACTCCGAACCGAAGCAATCATTCATTTTTAACGTGTTTAACTCTTCCATTCACCCAGTCAGTCTCCTCCATACACCACTTGGCTTTGCGCAACTTCATCCATTCATCGACAACAGCCACGTGGTCAAACACTCTTCCAGCAATCGACCGTCCACACAATATTCTCCATACCTTATCAGCCATGATCATGGAGGACCCTCCGTGGATGCCCAGGATGGGTATGAGCGTCTGCGAGGAAATAAAATCCAAAATCTGGGCGATGGCCTCCTGGTCGGTGCCATCCCCAAACACCACGCCGTGGATCTTTGTCCCTGACATCAGGTCGCACATGTGGTTGATGATGCTTTTCGGGTCGGTCTCATTGACCAGCAGTGTGACCACGTTGACGTCGATGGGGTCCTCCTTGCTCCACAGCGCTCGGATGTCCCGGTCTGAGATGTAGCGCGTGCGTCCCAGGATGACCGCAATGTTCAGGACCGGCACTTTTTCCGAGGCGGCGCTAGTTCGCTGCTTTTGAGTCGCCACGGGGTCCGCAATCAGGGTCACCGCCACCAGGAGAGCAAAAGATAGCAGCACACTATTACTACCACTGCTACTGCTGCAACTGCTGCTCCTTCTACTCCTCCTCTTACTCCTTTTGCTGCTGAGGGACATACTGTCAAACCACTTCATCCCCTGCATGTGAAAAAGAATGATGGAAAACAGAACAGATGAAGGTAGATCAAAAAGAGAGAAGGAGGTGGCAGAGAGAAGTGTGGAAAGATGATGGCAAAGAGAAAAAGGGGAGATAAATTGTTAATGAACAGCTTTTCAAGCAAACACATTCAGGTTGCATCTTTCTTTTTTATTCAGCTTTTTCTCCAGTAACGTTATTAAACACATAAACCTTGTGGGGAGGGAGATGGCCTTGAGAGGAAGTTGCGGAGGGGTGAGAGAAAGAGAAGATGACTAACAAGTATATTCTTTACGGTCACGACGCTAGCATCGGATGATTCAGGAGCAAGCTGTGCTGTTCGGAACAGGCAGGCTGACAGTTATACAGTTTACTGTGTAACATCTCGAAACTCAACTTTCAGCATGGATTCATGCACAACAAGAGGGGGCGCTGTGAGTGACAGCAGTGGACAAACTGTACTGAACATCCATTTACATTTTGTTCTATAACACTTCCTGCCAGTAGCCCCTAACCTTTGTGAGAGAGAGCGACAACGGTTGGTCATTTGGTTTTCATATTATAGAGTTTAAGCCTTATCCACATACAGTACAGGGAAAAAAAGGTTTGATCAATACATTATAACTCAAAGTACTGTTTTATTTGTTGTAGCTATGCAGGCAGCATGGCTTGAGGGATAGCAATGTCGATCTTTCAGTCTGTTGGTTGGTCCTTTGGGTCCCGACCGAAATATTTCAACAACTATTGGATGGATTCCTCTAGCACCTCTATGGAGGACAAATATTCCTTTGCCCAATCTAGATTATGACCAAATACCTGCTAAAATGTTTCCCATCAGCCTTAGCTGTACGCAAATGTTTGCACGCTAACACTTAACTAAGATGGTGAACATGGTGAACATTATATCTGCTCAGCATCGGCATGTTAGCATAGTCACTGTGAGCATGCTGAAGTCAGTATTAGGCTCAAAGCACCGCTGCACCTCAAATTTGGTCAAACTATTAACAGCTTCCCCATCAGGAATCAAACAGACAAGTCAAACATTATGTTCTCACTGCATTAGCCCCACTGTCATGAACCTAGTAGTGGGCTGACAGTAAATACAACTGTAAAAACTTATATTAAACCATAAAACTGTAAAATGTCATCGTCACACTGAGATTTTGAATTACATACCTAATAGAAGGTTCATCCCCGTGCAAGCACAACACTATTGGAGTTGTATGGTAAGAATTGACATATAAATATCTCTTCTCAGCCAACAAGAAAACTCTAATGTGATTAGTAAATTACACAAAATTGTGTATTAAAGTCAGTAAAAACTGACCCATGACGATGATGCTGTTTTGAACATTTCTTCACCTGTATTTATTAGATTCTTATATAAATGATTCAAGGTACAAAGTGGTGTCACAGCTGTCAGACATGCACACGGATCCTTTGGTATCAAAGAGGTAAGTAAGACACAAATTACATAAGGCTGAGGAAGAAAGAACACACTGATATGAACCGGCGAGCGCTATAAATAGCTTGGGCTACCACTGCAGGCCTCGGACAGGGTGGCAGAGGGTTGGACGGGGGTTTCCTCAGTCAAAACAAATGAATGTGTGTGTGTGTGTGTGTGTGTTTGAGAGTGTGCATGCGTTACTCTGCACCAACCAGAGCCGAGGAGCGCGGTGACGTCATCGTCACACACACAAATCACAATCTACACGGCCCCTCTCCCGACAGAGATAACTCTCACTGGACCTCCTTGGACGCCCAACGCTCAGAGAGCATAAAACATGAGCGAGTATGAGTAGGTTTATCATCATGCGTAAGACATATGAGCAGGTGTGCTGAACAGCGGAGCGTGAGCAAAACCAGAAGGGAATAAAACACATGGTCACATAATGTGCCCATGTGCACCGCTGACGATTTATGGATTCACTGACAGGGCCGTGTTTGGCGTAAGGTGCCGAGGCTGTTGGTGCATGATTGACTCGCAGGCGCTGTAGTTTATCGAAAACCAGCACAGATGTAAGCACTGAGCTCATAAGATCGTAAGAAACTAGCGTCATTTACAAAGTGTTCCCTGTCATGAACATAAGCTACAAAACACTGCGCGTTACCTTCATGTTACCAACCAAGGAACCAGTAAAATAGAGTGACTCATGCAGATTTAAAAGTTACCAAGGATACGATGTTTTCCATCCAGCTTCATTGTCTACGTGTCTCATAGTTAACAGAATACCTCAAAAAAGGTGGAAAAGTGAGGCCAAGGACTTTGGAACAAGTCATTCATGTTTGGTGCAGAAGACCGCAAAATTGCTTTTTTCTTTTAAATTGCATGCCGCTTTTGAGCTTTTTTGCTGCTACTTTCCCATGAACTTGTGCACTCACTTGAATTGCAGTATTATGTTACACGTATCCAATGATTGCATATTACTGGACTATGTGTGACGATGCATATGTCACAAGTAAAACAGTACATATTGTACACATTGGTGCGAATATGCACCCTGTATTCAACCTGTGAACTTGTTTTAAGTATGCAGACACTGTAGTTTATAGAACATTTGAAAAAGAACCAAATACTTTGCTAAGCAATTCCTTCCTAATTGTGTTATATGCCACACAGCCAACTGCTGTTTAACTGGTCTTTTGTCATAAAGCTTTTCATCAGAATCCATACCAGAATACCTTTTTGATAAGTAACACAAACAAACATTTTTATTCATCCTGAAGTTGCCCATTACAGTTCAATCCTGCTTAACCCAAGAAGAGAAAACTGCGGCTGCATTGTCTATTTGTGAGCATGATGATGGTTTTAGATTATTTTATGTGGGCTAGGATTTGTCATACCTTATGATTCTGTAATGAAATTGAGACTCCAGAGGAAGGCTGAATAATGCATGTGGGCTCACTGTGTCATACAGTGTTTTTAAAACAAGCAGAGGACTGCTTGTCCCTCCCGGCCCAACTCAGCACAAACACGCTTAGAGCAGACTTGCGGATGAATCATCCAAATCTCTGTCCATTCACTGCAGAGAGAGCACTGATGCCTAATAGATTCCTAGTGTCTCTGTCAAAAACAGGTCAACTTCCGTCACCCAAAAGCTGTAGGATTACACGAAGGCTTGCCCCGTCAGTTTGTGAAATCACTTAATTCTATAGGACTGGTATTTATTTCTCCTGCTTCACTTAATACACGTACACGCGCTCTCTCTGACAGGGAGCACAACCACAGCCTCTTGTGCTGTTGGTCAATAAACAGCTTCACCAAACATTTCCGATCTTTTTACATTTTCCGAGGAGCCCCCATGTTGCTGTCTCCCCTTTCAGGTCTCGTTCAAGAGCACTTGAGCAAGGCGGACTCTTCCTGTCAAGAGGCATTAAACTCAAGCCTTCCGGGTGAAGGACTGTCTTCATAATCGCTAGACAATCCTGCAGCTGCAGCTGCTGCTATTATCATTTTAAATATTACATTTCACTATTGATATCACAGTTACTGTTAAAATGCTTTTCATCAGCAGTTTCAGGGGGGTTATAGGAGAGTTATGGAGCCCACACAGTCTGGAAAATATGAGCAGAGGATAGAATAGGACAGACTGCATCAATGCAGTTACATAAATGCTTTCCTACGTACTGTGTATAAAATATACATGTGGCCTATATCAATGTGCATTGTCCTTAAAAAAAATAAATGGAAAACAATGAAATGAAAACTGAGGATGATAGAGAGCCAGGCCATTTCAGGAAAGGTATCCTCCTCGATAAATATTTAGAGAAAACACACACGGACATCTTTCCCTGTAGAAGGCTGCAGTCATGGTGCATGGCCAATCCAGAATTATTAAAAGAAAGGTCAAAATGGTACCATTTTGGCATGTGATGGTATTTATAGTAACAGGCAAGGCCATTGTTGACAAGATTATCTTCCAGTTTCAATGGGTGGTGTGGATATCTGACTAACAAAAGAGTATGTGGGGTGTGGGGGGTGGGGGGGGTTTATCCATCTTTCCTCATCTCAACTCTGCAGCATCACAGGGGGATTTTAGGGAGAGAAGGATGGTGGAATGCAGAGGAAAAGTATAGTGGGAAAGAAACACCAACAAAAGGAAAGAGGAAGAAAGAGAGAGGGAGAGAGGGAGAGAGGGGGAGAGGGAGAGAGGGAGAGAGGGGGATAGGGAGAGGCAGAGAGGGAGAGAGGGAGAGAGGGAGAGAGGGGGAGAGGGAGAGAGGGAGAATCCCTAGCCAAATTGGGTTGGGGCAGTTTGTCGTCACACAAAGGCTATCGTTTCTTGGCACCACAACAGTAAATGAAGTTTGGCCGGCACATCTATAATACTGGCTACCGTGCACACACACACACAGACACACACATACACACACAGACTCATACATATATGTCCTACCTGACACAAGCGCAAGTACGTACTCATACAAAATCACTTTCTCCGTGAATGAGAAAGTGAAATTCAAGAATGGTGAGGGCTTTTCTCTCAATCCAATATGTTCCTTTTCAGCAAATCAGCAACACACTCTACACACACGAGCAGTGAAATCTCTCTGACCACAATTCCCACATGGATTCACGGCCACAAAGCCCACGTTTCTGGTCCACACATAACTAGGTTTCACAGGCATCCATAATTCAGCCGCATTATCTTTACATGATGATTAATACGATTGCGTTCACTGGCGCGGTCGCATTCGTTCTTCCTTCTATCTTCCTAAATGGCATTAAATTTAGATTAACCTACTGTACACACCCTATGGATATGATTTATTTACAGTGGGGGCTGGACTGGTTGATACGGAGGACGATGAGTGTATGTTTTACGATGCCCGAAGACATATGTGTGTATGCATACTTTGTGGTTTATAGAAGACTACCCTTAATATTGCATGATGTTTTTTTATATACATTTCTTCATCGCACATTGGCTCCTCCAGTTCGATACATTCATTCATCACCCTTTCATTTATTCATCCATCTGTTCCTCATTTCTCCCCCACTGCACTGACTTCAGCAAGAAATCATCACTGAATTAAAAAAAAAAAAAAGAAAGAAAACCTGAGAAAATGACATTTTCATTCACTACTTTTCTGTGAATATACTGAAGAGGGTTCAAAAGATTGGACGGAAACTCACCAATAGAGGCAGACCTGCACAGGCACAAGCAAACTACAGATAATATAGAGTTCAGAAAGGGAACATATAATCTAATCATTTATTCTGTATTGTGTAAACTTGTTCTGATTAAAGCCACATTTAGTTTTAAGGCCGTCTTTGCTGTTTAAGTTGTGTGTAATGAGAAATAAAGAGAATCTGGCAGCAAGGAAAAGTAGCTTTGCTACATGTCCCTAAGTATGTGGGCTTGGCTCCTTGCTTCCAGTGAAGTTAGAACTTAATGCCCCATAATATATTTAGATTTCGTTGTCATGTTGCCTGCCATTAAGAAATGATATTTTATTTATGTTGAGTGTGGGAGCCTTTTGGGGGCAGGCTATGTCTCAGTAAAACAACTCAACTTTGTTTCCATCTGTCTCGAGACATTTCTCCATCTCCTCTTCCTATGTCTCTCTTCGAATTCCATTCCCCAAAGTTCTGCATCTTCCCATCCCTTTCTATTTCAAGAGTTTCATTCTAAAATGAGATTTTTGCCATTTGAAGAAAACAGAAACCAAAGGGAGGAAAAAAAAAAAAAATGTATGAATACAAATGTGCTGCTGAAGTTAGGAACTGTCTACAGGCCTCTGCATACAAAGTGACAACAAAGTTTTGGGGGGGGGGTTATAAAAGTTTTCGTTTTTAGTTGTTCTTGTTTGTTTAAGCGGATACATACTTGTTTAACCTGAGAAACACTTTTGTTAAATAACTAATCTTTTTCTTTCATTTTCTATTATTACTTAATTGAACGCTTCTGCGTGCCGCTCTCAACACCCGTGTCACGTTCAGAATTTTAGGGAACATCATCTGCTGCACAAAAAGCGATGCATCTTTTTTTCATTTTCAGCATCGGCAACTTATTTTGGTTTATTCAAAAATAAACACGGAAATGTATATTCAGCACGAGCGCTGATGGGCACTTTGGCTGAACGGATGAGGAACCGAAACTAAGAGACATCGACAGAAAAACCCCGCCATAAAGTCCCAGGTGTGGACATCCCAGTGCCACCCGCACTGTCCGACTGACAGTTGGTCTATGGGGAGTGCAGCAGTTTTAAAAACGCAAAAAGAATGTATCCAGTTCATTTTGCCGAAATGATAAGGGAACAGTATAATCAGTTCCCCACACAGCCTGAAAAACAGTTGTACAAATGTCTTTGGTAAATCTGTGGCAGCTTGCAAAAGGCGATGACATACCCAAGTAATGTCATCAGGATGAGAGACTAAAGCCTTTAACAGAAAGCTACAAACTACGATTGCCGCATCTGAAAGAAATGAGGCAGGGAGGTTCTAACGAAAGACGCCATCGGGACTCATAATGGGGAGGAAAGGTGTTTTTTCTGGAGCTTGAACAACAGGAACGTAAAGGATCAGGATATCTCAACCTCTGCAGCTCCTTTCCAATCGCGAGTTCCCCAAACTTTGCTAAGGGGGTGTCCCTCGAACGAACCCGAACTATTCTCCCATCCCTTCTCTACTTTGTCAGCTCGGTCCTCTTCCATCCAGTTTCCTCCCAGCCGTTCCCTCATTCAATCTCTCTCTCCCACTCTCCCAGGCCCCAGCCATCTGCTCGGTGTGCCCTGACGTGTGCATGAGCACCCATGAGAAGCCCAGTGGAAGTAATCGTCTGCTACCACTCAGGCTTCAACATGTTGTCTGCCCACTGCACATACCTCTTTAGCTCCCGACAAACCCCTGTGTGTGTGCGCGTGTGTGTGTGTGTGAGAGAGAGAGAGAAAGAGACCAACAAAGAAAGAAGGAAACCACTAGCATTCTCTTATATAATGGGTGTGAACAGTGTTTTTCTGTGTGTGTGTGTGTGTGTGTGTGTGTGTGTGTGTGTGTCTTCTATTCTTGCACCTGATGCCCAATACACACCTATGCCTCCCTCCCTATGCCTCCCTGCTCAATCAGAATAGTACGCCCCATGCCACTCGCTCGTATATTTTCAGTTCTTTTAGTGCTAATTGCATCAGTCACTTTCTGCTTCATTAGCATGCAGGAGGTTCATATAAGAACATCGCCTCTCTTTCTGAATTTCAATTTGCCGAGTGTGTTGCTGAAGTGTTTAGAGGAAAATGGTGGATGAAGAAAAAGCAATGATTAGAAATATAAACTGACTACGTGTCGTCGTTCAGGGTGGTTGGATGTAGGGTGACACGTTTCCTTTTTTTTTTTTTTTGTTATCCGTCCGAGTCGCTTTGTGGCAGCAGGCAACAAAGGGAGATTCTAGTCCTGCAGGTTCCGTCTCTGCCCGACAGGAAAGGAATCTTTTCTCTGAAGCCACCTCTGAGGTGATTTCGGACTTTATTCAGCCATGAACAATGCCGATGAATTTGAAACACAGCGGCGCTGCAGGAGCAATTCCGTACCTGATTTTAACCCTTTGCAATTTGTTAGACGAAGTATCCTCTAACTGGATAACCTCAGAGTTGTGCTGATAGTGTCTTCATATGTAAATAAAGGTGTATTAAAAATTAATCACATCTACCCCCCTCTTGCTCTCTCTCTCTCTCACACACACACAATCTCACTCCCCTACTCTTCTCATACTCATTGAGTCTCTCTCTCCCTGTGCTACTGTTGTATAATGGGCAAAAATGAATGCAACAATACTTCTTGAACACACACGCACGCACACACACACACACACACACACACCTTTGCTGAATAGTAAAAGCAGGCACAGCCCATAAGGCAGAATGGTTGTAGTGTAGAGTTAGGCCGTCAGGTTAATACATTATTTCCTTTTGCCGTCATATAAATATGAATTTCCCTTCCATGGGCTGCAGCTGGAGCTTTCACACAGAGAGAGCGCTTCTCTGTGATAGGAGAACTGAGCTTCAACAACGTGACTGAATCCCGAGAACAGGAGAGACGGAGAGGGGTAGGAGAGGATATGTAAATTCATTTGGATCTCCCCATTATGTTCAATGGGACCAACACAATACAAGTGCGACCCCTACTGGTACAACGCCGGCCTGTCTCCTCCACTCTTGGCCAAGACGCTACTTGAAAGATTTTTTTTTTTGATTTTTTTTTAGGGCAAAGCCGGTCTTCACTTTCTGTCACGTTTCGAGATGCGCAAAAAAAAAACATTTTTTGATCCCAAAATGGGATTATAAATGAGAAAATACGCGGGGCGTTGTTAGAGATCTCCCTAATGTAGCACAGACTCTTCGTCCTGGTATGGGATGAAGAAGAGCTGGAAGTTGTTCCAACCAGCGGCGCGACCAAAACCCCGCAATGTGTTATCCAACCTCTGGATAAAATCACCAGAAAGCACCGCCACTTTATTCTGTATGACGTGCATTCTGCTTTAAACTCTTTTTTTTTTTTTTTTTTTTTTGGGTAAAACACTTTCACTTATTTGTGTACAACATCGCATATGGTGGGGGGGGGGGGGGGTTGTGCCCAACTACCAAAGGCGGCACGTTTCTTTGAATTTCCCAGTTTCAGGGTGCACATGAATTCATGGAGAACAGATAAACGTGTTCAGCTTATTTTGGCCGGCTGAGAGATGCTGTATATACAGATGCGCTTTCAAGCAGCCTGCGCTCCGCTCACTGCACCAGCCTTATGAATTATGAGGAAATGGTAATACTTCACGTAAGAGCTGATTAGAAGAAGAAGAAGAAGAATATTTGATTTTTTCCCCCAACGTTTTCATTTCATACTGCGTGCCTCGCATCGTTTAAATCCCAGTTGCTCGTGTTTTAGGGAGAGAGCTGTGCTCCGTTGTGTGGGTGCCGCACTTTGGATAAGGGACGCCTGTGGGTAAAACCAAGAGAGAGGAGGAGGGGGGGGGGGGGGCGACAGAGACGGTGCATGATCACCGCAACTCAAATTTAGGGGGAAATAACAGACACGACAAAGTACTTACAGCATCTCCCTTCCACAGAGCTCCAAAACAGTGGTGCGAGATGACATTGCAACAGTCCCCTCTCTCCTCTGAGAAACCATGCAGCCCCTGACGGAGATCACACTCACAAAACACACTGCACAACAGGAGGAGAAGAAGAAAAAGAAGAAGAAGAAGAAGAAGAAGAAAAAGAAAAAAAAAACACGGATTCTCTGGCGATGAATTATTTCCACTGTGTCCAAAAACAAGTGAATGAAATCCCCCGTTGTATCACTTCACGGGCGCGCAGCTGCGAATAAAATCACTGTTGTTGTAATCCAATCTTCATTGTGTGTGCGCCTACCGCTGGTTCTCCACTGCAATCTCTGCTGGCCCCGCGCATTGTGGGGGCTCAACCTGCCTCTGTGGGTTTAGAGCTCCCGGTATCCCGTT
The DNA here is from genome assembly GCA_943590825.1 of Bovichtus diacanthus. Lineage (NCBI taxonomy): Eukaryota > Metazoa > Chordata > Actinopteri > Perciformes > Bovichtidae > Bovichtus > Bovichtus diacanthus. Next base: position 806,190 of record CALSBV010012105.1, read on the forward strand.
ATTCCTGTCCCGGGCGAGGAGAGGAAGAGGCAGGTGAGCAGCCGCCGGACGCACACAGAGACGCACACGCACATTGACTACTACAGTAGAGGCTCCGGCAGCCTGCAAACCGTGCATGGGACCCGCTTCCCAATGTCTCTCTCTTTCTCTCTCTGTCTCTCTCTCTCTCTCTCTCTCTCTCGTCGTGCACGTGTATGTGTGTGTGAGAGAGTGTACGCGTGTGCCGAATGTGCACGCGTGCGTGTGATTTCGCGTGGTGTCTATGCCTGCGCGCTTCTGCAGAGGCAGGGGCAGCTGGATAGATAGACGGACTGTCGGTCTGTCGCGCAGCGCTCCCTCTCTCTCTCTCTGCCTCTCTCTCTCTCTCTCTCTCTCTCTCTCTCTCTGCCTCTCTCTTTCCCTCTCTCTCCCTCTCTCCCTCTCTCTCTCTGCGCTAAAGCTCCTTCAGGGAGTAGCTCAGTCAAACAGAGACTGATACAGGCAGAGACGGGCAAAATTGCAAATGATTCAAACAGCAATTTTTTTTTCACCCTCCTCTCTCAGACATCTCCATTGTCATTTTTTTGTCATAAATAATAACCCTCTCTCTGCCTCCATTCATGCCTTTTGGGATTTCAACACAGTCAATCCATCCGGAAAAAAAAAACTTGAGCACAGCAGAGCAGATAAGGGGATAAAGTACTGTACACACCAACCAGTGGTGCAAAGGGAAATACAATATTAATAGATGGCTGATGAAAGTCAGTCGTTCCACTGTTGGCTGTACATGTAGGAAAACGCACGTATACGCACAAAAACACAAGTTGTGGATATGGATGCATGCGGACCAATTAGTGCAAATAAAACTAGTTCAACAGACTGCTGGAAACACGAGCGTCTACATGTTTCACTGTGTCACATACTACCTGCGAATTTCCACCGACGGTTTCTGCGTCGTCGCCTGGAGAAGTTGTCGCTCATTAGTCAAGTGTTTGGCTAGCAAAAAAGTTGTCGCTCAGGGTGCGTAACGGGTTAACTGCTTCCGACCTGGAAACGGAGGACGCAAACGTTTAATTCCTGTTGAGCTGAATGCTCCGTGAATACTCCTTAATCCGCCACGCTGCTCCCATCGCCGTCAAGTCACGGAATACACCTGCTTCATGCACAATGTGTTGGTGTCTACACTGCGTATGTCGTATGTGGCATGTTAAAAAGAAAGAAAAAAAAAAAACACTGAAAATCTCCACATTTTTTTTTTTTTTTTTTTTTTTTTTCTTTATAGGATACCGAAATCCTACATTTGTGTCCCTACAAAAATGCTGGATCCTTTGCAACAATGCACCCTGTAGATGTAGCCTACTGTTGGCAACCATCTGTCAAAGTCTCAGAGCCCAAACTGAGATTTCTTAAGTGATGTGACACTTGAGTCACTTTCTCCTCCTGACAGATGTACAAATTGAGACCTACTGTTTTTCAATTAGAGTAAACTGACATTAAAATGTAAAATTGGAGTTCCCCTATAAAGGTTCAGTAAGTGGTAATAAATGAAGAGTGACAGCTTTAATTAAAAACATACAGTAAATTAATTAGAAGAACGAGCTCATGGCCCCACGTATATATGTAACATGGTAGGGCTTTCATGAAATGTCAGGTCAAATGTCAGATGCCACTTCCACTCAACTTCCTCATCAGAGAACCTAGGACACAGATCCATCCATCCATCCATCCATCCATCCATCCATCCATCCATCCATCCATCTATCTATCTATCTATCTATCTATCTATCTATCTATCTATCTATC
>CALSBV010012105.1:807981-827313 GCA_943590825.1 Bovichtus diacanthus
ATCTATCTATCTATCTATCTATCTATCTATCTATCTATCTATCTATCTACTGCTTGTAGCATCTTGGCAGGCTCAGCAGTAGTAGTTCTCTACTCTCTCCCTGGCTTGGAAGCCGTCATGTGAATTTCAACATCTCTCGCCCATGCAATCTCTCTCCCTGCTCTCTCTCTCTCTCCCTCTCTGTGAAGACAGGAGCACGGAGAAACGAGAGTGCCACAGAGAGGAGATGAGAGAGAGAGGGAGGGGTTGTTACATGCAGTAATACTGGCTTCACAAATGGGTATATCGTCACAATTCACACCTGACTGAGCAAACGACTATAAAACGATTGGAGTGGCTCAAAGAAGGCAGCGTGTGTGCGCGTGTGCGTGCGTGTGTGTGTGCTTGTGTGCGTGCGTGTGTGTGTGTGTGCTTGCATGTTTATCTGTCCGGGTACTGCTCAATGGTTCTTCTCGAGTGTGTGGGGGTGAATTTATGCTATTCACGCATCTGCAGCTTTAAAAAAATGAATAAAAAAAGAAATCATTTAGAATTCATTATGAGGGGTTGACGCACCATGCAACCACACTTGTATGCGAGGAGGGTAAAGAAACAAGTTTCAATCCGCGGGCGAACCCAGTTACTGTACAAGAAAGAACTGTAGTAATCCGACAATGACGGGCCACGTACACCATCAAAGACCACAGCAAACCTGTAAGTAGCAAAGATGTGAAACAAATGTCACAGAATGCCATTGTGACATTAGAAGTGCCACAAGGCTCCGCCAGGTTACTATGAGCTCATTATCGGGTATCACAAACACACTATAACATATCCCTCCGGGAATGTTACTTTGATACCAGTAAAGTGCCATGAGGTCACTTAATATGAATATTAAGTAGTGTAGAGCATATATAGGAAGACTTTATGGGTAATATAATGGGGAATTAGAAATACTGCAATGATTTAAAATGTTATATCGAGTACCATAAAGCACATTAGGAATGTTGCAGGATTTAAATTGTGATACCAGAACATTCAAATACAAATTAAACAGAGAAGTAGCCTTTTGGTACAGAAAATAACAATGCAGTTAAGTACCATAAAGAGACTTAAACTTTAAAACTAGTGGGCATCACAGATATATATACGCTCTCAGGAATATAATAATATGATACCAGTGTTCTTGTGGCTTGACATTTTCTACTATACAGCGTCTTTGTAGCCTATTTTGCAGCCTTCCCACAGTGCATTGTGGTCTCCCTGGTCAGAAAATCTTTCAGTATTGATTTGACACATATATGGAGACTGCAATAGCCTACATCTGACCAGTGACCTGTTTGTCATGTTCATTTATTAGTCAGTAAGCTGGAGGGTATAGAGAATGTAGGCACTGTTAGTCCTTTAAGCTGAGGCTGAAACATATAAGGAAACCCGCTGGGCACATCACCGGTCTACCATGACCTCGGGGAGAACGCACAAACTTTACACTTTGCAATGTCTTTTTGTTTGTAATTTTTCAGTGAACTCAGTGACCTCCCCAGCGCTGTCATTTGAGTTCTTGTTAGTCTTTTTGTTATTTACAGTGCCATGAAAAGAGTTTTAAAGACAATCCTGTCTTTTCTTTGCCGGTTAAACACATTCAGTGAGCTTTGTCTTCTTTAAAGATAATGTTTATGGCCTTTCTTCTTCGTGAGATAACAGGCAGAGTGACGGATAGTAAGCAAAGCTTTTCATCTGCAAAGACAGAGGCAGGTGTAGCGGTATTGCAGAGAACAAAAGGTGAGTGTCAGGAAAAGAATATTCAAACCACAGATGGTTTGATACAGTCAAGGTGCCTCAACCGCTTCATTTTCACAACCGTTTAAAAGTGGCTCATCCGGGTCAGGGATGCAGACACAACAGGTCAAGAACAAGCCATAAAACCCCAGTAACTTCCATCAACTGGAGGAGGTTATAAACATCAGCATGTCCGTTGTTTGAACCTGATGTGAAGGTGCTTTCTTGCTCTCACTGCGTTACACTCTGTTGCAAACTGCTCCTTGTGCAAATCAGCGATCATGGTCCACTGAAGCCAGAAGGATAATGTCGGGTGGCATCCCGATGCCTTCGTATTGGACACTTTCCCGACAGTTTGACTGCACCTTCTTGTGCATGAATATCACAGACAGAAATAGGGGCATGGCACATCCTTACGGTGAAAGCATTCCACTAAATGCTAATAAGGCTAATTCAGCTCTCATAATTCCTGCAGCAAGTCCCTCAGGATTACAGAGGTAACATTGTCACAAGCTTTGCCGAAATCCACAAAACCAACATACAGGATTGGTTAATCCCATGAAACCCTAATTATCTGCAAAAGGATAAACTATTTATCTAAATTATTAACTATTTTAGGAACACAGGAGCCGAGCTAAATCTAGCTCCTTTGGTTCCTTAAAAGACTCTGAGCTCCTGTGGTAGCACTTCCCAGGAAGTTTGAACGGCAGCAGTAAAATAGTGTTTTACTTGTGTTTTATTTTGGCTGTACCCTGAGTTGGCCTCGTGGAAGGTTCCTTCATGAACCATCAAGAAAAAATATATTCTATTCCTAGTGTTGATCATCAAAACTCAACAGTTCAGAAGGTTTGTGTGAGAAAAGGCCTCCTGTTCTGACTCCACCTATGAATGGACAAAGCGGGTGGGACTGAAGGTGTCTGCATGTGTGTGTGTGTGTGTGTGTGTGTGTGTGTGTGCGTGCGTGTTTGTGTGATGGCTTGGGGATACCAGTGGTGGCAGACATGCAGGGCTGCCATGTGTGTGAGAGTGTGTTTGTGTGTGTGCGACATGCTGGGGGAGGGAGACGAGGGGTGTTACCAGGTCACCAAACAGCTGTCTGGGAGACAGAATGGCCGCAAGGGGTGTACAACACACACACACACACACACACACACACACACAGGGGGGGAGACACTCAACCACAAATATGAAACAGACAGACAGGGAAACAGATGCTACAGTATCCAGTGCCCCCAAACACACACAACTCTGCAACGTAACACACAAAGATCAATTAGTTTCCCTTATTTATCCAGATCTTTTTATTGAGAGTATAATTCAGTACTTCCTGTGGGTTTTCAGACGCAGTAATCTGATAATAAAAATCAATTCCCAATTTCTTTCTTTTTCTCTCTCTCACACACACGCACACACACACACACACACACACACACACACACACATCTATATATGCACAGTTCGTGTACAGTACACATGATCAAGAGCTTTCATTTAGCAAACACACATTCGTGCACACACATAATGCACATCTTATAAGGGGAAGTTCACTCTTATGTTGAAGAGTCAACAGGAAAGGGAACAGGGGAGGGACAGAAATGAACATAATTCATATGAAGGCAGATAAATGAAGCTGGAGAGTTATGAAAACACATACATGGGTAATAGTGTGTTTGCATTGTCAGTGCTTAAAGAGAGAGCTATAGCTTTCTTATCTGAATTAGCCTTCTTTGTCCTCCTGAGCATTTTTTCAATTCCCTTTAAGTCATAGATTTGTTTTATCTAGCTCATGATTGATAACGCAAACTTGGGATATAGGCTAAATGATGCTCTTATTTGACTAAATCAACTTTTCAAAACGTTAATATGACTTAATGTCCGCCTCAATTGATATTCAGTACTTGGGAAATGAACTCCAGAAACGGCCTCGGAATATAATCAGTTTCAGCTACTCGCAGCTCATTTGAAATCTCATTGCAACGTAATCATTGAAGTGAAACAACTGTTCTTATCTTGTTCTGTGTTGAATTCAGTAGGAAAGGATGTAAGGTAATCAGCATCCACCCACACTTTTCTCTGAGCATTTCGAGACTAAGCACCTATAAGCCTCATTAGCTACCAATGGAATAATATGATGAGATCAGAAATGATTCCGCTTCCCTAAGCAGCATGACTACATCCTTGATTGTTACTGCGCCACTGGTTGCATCACTAAATACCACCAATCTTGACCTTTTACTTCATCACGGCATAGTTTATTCAGTGAACTCTGAACATAGACTCTCTATGCCACCAAGCCCACGGTTGTTGTTTTTAAAAGAAATCTAAATAGTTTTAGGCTTAATCAGTTAGTGTTGAATGTTTGTTTATGGCCTGGACTATAAACCAATAAAAAAACATCTATTTTTGTCGCAGCCCCACTGTACTCTAATATGGCCTCCACAAGAGTCACCCACCCACCCACCTCCGAAAACAGCTTCATCAGGTGCCAGCTTTCCTCCAATTATAGACTGTATGAAAGTGGAGGTACTCACTGTGGCATCACCAAGCTTCCAGGAACAGCGTCGGGCTTTGAAGACAATTTGACGTAGTGGCCAAACCATTGAATCACACGTCTCTAAATCATCGGATAATTATTTTTAGGTAAATCCACTTCCCAGTATGAACACTTAAATAGCCCCTGTTTGAATAATTAGGTCCTAAAAGTTGTAAAATTACCTTAAAGTCGAATCCAGAGAAAAAATTAAGTCATGTAAGCAATCCAGGGATGCTAGTGTGCTACTGCACTTGAGCTATGGGCCCCATGGATGTGGAAATGTGGCTACTGTTTTGAAGCCATGAGTTTTGTATTTTGGCTGCTGCCATCTTGTTTTTTTTGGAGCAAGTAGTGACCATATTAGGACGAGAGGGTGGAGCTGGGGAGAGATATGCATTGCTACGCCTTATTCTTATTGACAGGTTGCCATGGTAGCGACATGTCAATCACAAGGTAGCCCTGCCCTATAGCATACCCTGCTTTATCGTCTAATTTATTGAAATAATAAATCAGGTTAGGTAATTTTTTCAAAGACTTCTATACAATCGGACTACTTTTTGCAAACAGTGGAGTCGACCCCTGCTGGCCTTTAGAAAGAATGCAGCTCAAGTCACTACCGCATTTGCCTTAACTTTTCCGAGGCTACGTCCACTTCTTTTATACAATCTATGCCTCCAACAGAAGCACATGCTCTTCCCGTAGACAGTTTAAATAGATTATTTAAACAGTTTACTACAACTAAACAGAAAACCTACATGCGATACACTTACGGGTGAATCAAAATGTAGACCACATAAAGATGAAACAAGGACCAGATCATAGAATAGAAGAAAAATAATGCTCACCAAAAGGATAGACGATACTTATGGTCCATGTGGCTCAGCAACACGTCTCATGGCTTTGTCTTGATGTGAACCGTGGACTGTAGAAACAAAAAAAAAATTGCAAAGGCCGCAACTCTGATTTCCCGAGGGAACCTAAAGCAAAATGTATTTCTGAGCAGGTAAGTGGCTATTCAATTGTTTCTCCTTGTATGTGGGAGACTGTCTGAAACCGATCACTTGGGGCTGCAGCGAAGACGTCTTGAAGCAAGGGAACACTTTGATAATGTCCCAGTGGCGTATTTTAACATGTCATTTCACTAAAATTGACTCTTGGCTAGATGGTTAAGATAATAAGGTTTCTTGTTGGTTTTGCCAAAGAGGATCGTTCAGGTTGTTTGTAACCCTGTTGTTCAAAACGATTCATTAAAAGCATCTTTCCGCCTAAGACTTAAAAAATGCCCCAATGGCCTATAGTTGTTCAGCTAGGGGGGTGAGGACAGTGATTCAAGTTGTCAGAAGTAAAAAAAAAAAAAAAAAAATTCTGTGGTACTCAAATCCAAACTCAGTTTTAAAAATGTTCTGGTGGTACTTAGGTGTGACTCGAAATGTTCCGCAGTATCAAAAATAGAACACGGCATGTCATATACCCTTACATAAAACACATTATTTTCCAAGGAAATAGAGAAAAAAAGCCGTCCATCACTGTCGCTTTCTTAACCCACAAAATAATTTTTTTTTTGACATTTTATTGATCCTTTTATTTTTTTTCACCTCCCTTCAAGGGGGTTGCCAGAGGTCAGCATCGGCTGCACGGCACTATCCCCGGGGGCTGCTAGGGAATCAATGTCTTGCTCAAAGACACGTCAGAGTAGCTGCTCACTGTAAAAGGGATTTACACACAGGCTTCCCAGCTGAGGCTCACTGACCTGCTGCCAGTCTGCACGCCAAGTATCTTTTCTGGCTTTATAACTGCCATCCCACCTGACAAAGCCGCTTCGCACAGATTCTAAGCAGGTGCTGAAGGAGGAAACTTTTTGAAGAGCGCTATGACCGATCTCGCTGCAGCGTTTTGCTGAACAGCCAAACGTGTATATCCAATTAAAAGCTGATAGGGGATGTTTCATGGCACCATAAAGATGGAAAACCTGGCTGGCTGACAGCAGACTGTTACCAGGTGACAGACTTGTTTGAAGAGCAGATAAGTGAAGCGGCATATGGAGATGGGTGTGAGCCTATCTGCAAGGCTTCTTTTTAAAGCGAGCTTCAAGCAGAGTGTAAGCCAAAAAGAGAGATGTTTCTTTAATGGTCACAGCCAAAGTCAGTCTTTGAATGAGGCTTTGACCGGCTAATTTCAATCGTGGAGATGCAGAGCAGCATTCAAACCCAGAATGTGTCTGTTTTCAAAAGGCTGTGCTGTCTGAAACCAACAGCAAGCCTAAGACAGATTTTTTTTTTATTACAAATGGGGCGATAAATTCAAATTGAATTTGCAGCAGTAAATCCATTAACCAGACAAAGGCTTAAATAAATACTGGCATTTTAAAAGAAAAGCTATTAACAGGCAGGGAGGCTCGTGTCAGAGGAGGAGGGGCGGGAGGCTTTTTATTTCTTCTCACAATCTTGACCTTTACGTCTCGCGGGAACATATTACAACTGACATTGCTTTACTAACAAACAGACTTGCACTCAAAGACATGCAGACTCTGGCATGCACACAGTCACATTGTTCTATGTTGTATGTCACGATCAGCAGCACCATCTAGTGTTGCATTGAATGGATGTAATGTCTGAGTGGATTTAAAGTCGTGAGGCAAGATGGTGCAGCAAAACCATGTGAGCTGACGGGCTGAAAATGTAGTTTGCTGTTTTCAGGGCTGGGGCTGCTCTTCTCTGGCCAATTCATTTCAAAATGATGTTTTCTTCTGATGTATTACTTTGTTGGTCTTGTGAAAAAATACCAAACTGATTTGTATGTTTTGGGGAAAGATGATGTAATCCCATTACACTCAATGAAAAAAAGAGAGAAATATACTCCTTATTAAAGACATATATTAAAAACTGTAAATTCAGTTGCTCTTGACTTGATACTTTTGTACTTTTGCAATGATTGACATGATAATGATTCATATGTACATTTCTCAGACATTTGACTTGATAACATTGGCGTGTGATCAAACATCGCCACCTAGTGGTTGTGGTACTTCCTTACAGAGGCAAGGCAAGGCAGGTTTAGTTGAATAACACCTTTCAACACCTTTACATAAGACAAACAGGCATCAAGGGATAGATATAAAAGAAACATGACACTCATGAATATGATTTTAAAGAGAAGAGAAGGATAAGCTTAAGTAGATCAAAACAGTAGAATAAAAAAGGCAGCTACAGGGTGGTGTAAAACATAAATAAATAGGTTTAACTTAATCAAATGTAGTGGCAAACAAATCAAGTTTACTTATATAGCCCAATATCACAAATTATACATTTGTCTCAGTGGGCTTTACAGCCTGTACAAAGTACGACACCCTCTGTCCTTAGACCCTCACATCGCACAAGGAAAAACTCCCTTAAAGATACCCCACAGTTAGTGGGGGAAATATGGAAGAAACCTCAGGGAGAGCAACTGAGGAGGGATCCCTCTCCCAGGATGGACAGACGTGCAATAGGTGACGTGTGTTCAGAACAAACAACATAGTTAAAAATACAGCATGGACAATCTCTGCGACAGAAAACATGATACGATGGTATATAAAAAAGATGGATCCAGGGGGATGTCAAGGCTTCCTGGTGTCAGGCAGGACCAGGGCAACAGGTGCAGCCACGGTTCACGGTCCAGAAGTAATCTTTAATTGTGGCAACCTGCCAGCAACCTCCTCACCTGGCAACCTGCCAGATGAGGAGACAGAAACTCCGGGGACGTAAGCCCTAGCTTAAAAGAATTGAGAGTTGGAGCAAATTTCAAGTTTTCTGGGAGTTTCTGAATAAATGCTGCTTCCCCCGGGTTCAGTTTTGACTCTGGGGACAGTAAGCAGACCTGTGCCAGACGATCTGAGAGGTCGGGAATGTTCGAAACGGAGCAGAAGATCAGAAAACTGTATAAACCAACCAACGGTACAATTTTAAAACCAATTATTTGACAGACTGAAGTGTTGTGATACACCAGAGGTCTCAGTGAGGACTAGCAGCTGTCTGAGTTGACTTAGACCAGTTACTGTGGATGTTCAAGTGACACAAAGATGTCTTTTAATAAATGCTCTTTAACGTGAGCGACTGAAGTTAAGCCCTGACTTTCTTCTCTGGGTCCAAATACAATGAGCTGTGTTTTATCTGTGTTTGACTGGAGGACATTGTGTCCCATTTAATCACTTACTCAATGCTTGTATTGGAGAGAAATGTGATTGTAGAATATTTTATCTACCTTCATTGAATGTCCTTTTGTGACTTTACAACTGGAAAGTTTAATCGAGCCTGTCGTTAGGGTGATTTACTGGTTTGCAAATCACAATAAAAGCAATGAGGGATTTCCTTGTCTTATGTACAGGGTTAGGAGATAAACAATCACATTCTTAGTGCAAACTAAAAAGAGAGATTGATGTATCACACTGGTTTATCCCCATTATACTGTAAGGAATGTTTGATGAGTCCACTGTTAGCATATGTAGGATACTGGTTACCTTTGCCCAGGTGAACTCTGCTACGATTCTCAGTCACTCACTTTGCTGAAAGCACATCCATCATGATTATGATCATACGGACACTATCATTACAGGTCATTTAGCAGACGCTCTCATCCAGAGCGACTTACAGTGAACTAACTACAGGGACGGTCTCGCTGGAGCAATTTGGGGTTAAGTGCCTCAACGGTATTGAACTCACAAACTCCACGTGTTCTATTACAAGCCTGATCACTAGACGACACCACCACCAGTGAGGACACTTTGGTACCACGCAAGAGGAAAAACAAACTTACCGTCATCGTGCAATATTTGAAAAAAATGTTTTCCCTGCAAAAAAAAAGTACAAAGTGTTCGTGTAAACACAACCTAGAGAAATAGACAACACTTGATGTTGTTCAAACTTTTCTCGACAGACTCTTCAATCCGCGTTGGCCAGCGAAGAATTGCAGGTGCTTTTCCCAACTGTTGGCAAATTGAATCGGCTTGGTATTAGAGTGAATGTATAACCTGTTATTGAATAAATAAGCATTTAATGCACTCACCAGAATATCTAGAAACGTACAAGGAGAACGTGGATCTAGATCGATAGTAGTTTTGCGGTTTGGTACATATTCATAGAAGTGTTAAATTGTCCATTTTTGTCTTTGTCAGATTTTCCTGTAGGTTACATTTTCAAGCATGAAATCATCATACGTACCACAAGAGTTAGTTTAGTCCTTTATGTCACTTCCTATTTTTATTTACAACCAATCAAACACAATCTGGGATTTTGTCCCTTTCCCACTTCATCAGTGCAGAGCATCTTGTTCTCTTTTGTTATCGTCTGAGCTCTTAAAAAAGGAAAAAAAACAGAATTCAGTAGTTAACATCCTGATTTAAGCCTACACTGTGATCTACCTTACAGTGGCACCTAATCAGTATGTCTTGTACAACAAGAACTTTGGAACAATTAACTTTTATATTTTGTTGTCTGAAAAGAGATCCAGACAAAGCGAACACATTGTGAATATTAGAAACATATGATGAGGTTGGTGGAGCTCGCTCATCTGTATTTGGTATCTTATTGGTGTTTATTTTACCCTATAGCTTAACCAGCACTGATATTGATATTTCAGAATTTAATAAATCAGATTTTAGTTTTTGTTATTTTTAATAATTGTCAATAAGATATGAGAATTTTGGCCGTTGCCAAAATTTATTTATTTTTTGTTGTGTTTGCCACATTGCATTTTTGGAACCAGAAGTGAAACGAGAGGGTGGAGTTAAGTACAACTCGACTTAAAAGTTTCATTGAACTTTTAAGTTCAGTTAAAAGTTACAATTAACTTTCATGAACTGAAACCACACTGTGAAAGGGTTAAAGTTCTAAGAAGAAAACAAGGAGAGCATCTGAAAACCGGACAACACTGTGGTGGTGACCCAAAAAAATGGTAGTAAAACAAGTGAGAAGCAGGGTCATTTTTTTTCTTATAGACTTCTATACAATCGGACTTCATTATGTAATCATTAGAGTTGCCCCCTGCTGGTCTTTATAAAGAATGCAAGTTTACGGCACTTCTGTATTGGACTTCCCTTTTCTCAGACACTGGAGGTTGCCGCCTAGCTAAAACATATGTTTGTCAATTCTGTACTGCAATTTTTTCGTTTCTTATCATCTTACATAAACACCAATACTGACATATCTGCACTAACCTAATATAGGCAGATATACTGTATAGTCCTGGACACTTCGCTCGGTCAGACTCTACACCGTAGAATTCAATTATTAAAGGGTAAATTAACACCAAGATAAAAAATAAAACAGACATGTATCAGGAATAAAAAAATCTTGTATTTTTTAATAGACAGGGAAACATCCTTCAGGACAACGGTTGGTCATCACACAATAATCAGCAACGATACAATGTAGAGAGTCCGACTGTGTGTCGAGCCTTTAAACACCTCCCCTGTCCCCTCCCTTCTCCCTCTGTCACAGGGAACAATGGAGGACTTATTATTGCAGACACGTTGGCTCTCCTCTGACAGATAAAACACACCTCCTCCCCACCTTGTAAGGCTTGGGGGGTTTGGGGGTGGGGGTGCCTGGGGCAATCACTGAAGGATTGTAAAAAAAGAAAGAAAGAAAGAAAACACAAGGCTTCTGATTCATCAAAGTCAAGTTCTATCACAGTTTGAACTTTCGGGAGTCTGGTGTCATGGCGACGGGAGCGTGATCGGGCTTCACTGCGAGGCCGGACCAGCTCGGTGCCAACCCAGAGAACACGACTTATCACTATCCTTAACTGTCCGTTACAGAGCGTCAGGGCTGAGGCTACTCCTACATAAAATATACATCAGTTAATTAGTTTCACCATCACCAGAGTTCTAGCGTGTTCAGAGTATCAGGAGGAAAAAGTGAAAAAAGGTTCACCTCAACATTAAATAACGTTGGTTCTGAACAAAATAGAACCAGCTAGGTTTCCATGTCTCTCTATAAAACTGTATAAAGACAAGCTCTGTCCTCATACAGTAAATAACCACCTAGTATTGCATTGGACAATAAAGAATAGGGTCATTTAATCAGTATTTTTATCAGATACCAATTAGTCAGAGCCCAGTGCAATTAGGTAGTCAATCTACAAATGGAAACATCTGAAAATGCAAATATCAAAATTTCTAAAACATCCAGATGATTCTTTCCCAAAAGATTTTTTTTCTTAAATTAGAACATGCAATAGTCAAAACTGTTTCCTCAAAAAACAGGATTTAAATACTGAGATCCAAAGATCTGTAAATCGTAAGAACAATTATGCAGTCACTCTACCAAACTGTGTCGATTAATATGGCGATTTGCTGTAGATCGGGGTCGTCTGCACTAAGTCAAATAAGAGCGGGACAGAAAGAGGCCGTCTTCAGACTCCTTAAAAAAAAAGAAAACTCCCATTGCTGCCAATCTGTGCAGGAAGAGGACATGAAACAGGACAAAGCAGTTGCACGATAACAGTGTGTTCGAGCACATACTGTATTCAAATCATTTCAAACCAGGGGACGACCAACTGTGCCATGTACAGGAGGGAGCACAACATCTCAGAATCCTTCTGCATGTCAGAACTGGAAGAAGAGTGCCACGGAAAGATGAACCAGCTGCGTTCACAAGCAGCAACATTTTCAAATTGTGATTTCATTGTCCTGGTCTTTGCAAGATGCCAACCTTTATGTCACTTTGGATGGATGACAACCAAGGCGAGCGGCCGCGCTGTAGTGCACAAATGTCAAGAGGTGTTGACCTGTAGCAAACTGAAGCTAACATACAACATAGCCTTATGTTTTATCTCACTGTGTCGCCCTCTACATGCATGCTGCTCGGGAGATTTAAAGGTGATGAGAGTGTTGAAGGAGAATGATAATCTGATGATAATCCATGATAATTTGACCTCATTCATATAAGGTTTTCTGCAGGTGGCGGCAAACTCTTACAGGCTTTTAGTGCTGGTTTCAGCGTGACGTAATGCCAATTTTGCATCCGATACATTTTACGTAAAAAATGATCTGTCCTCTGTGAAAGTTTTTTTTCAATTGTTGTCATTCAATAAAATCCAAGGCGTTGTGTGGTTCGATACCATTTCAGAGTTTTTAACCGACCTCCAGAGACCCTTTGTCACTCATTTAATAAAAGGAAAAACACTTTGAATGTGGTTGCCAATACATTATCAGGATGAATACAATTTTAGCATATGAAATACTGGCCGTGTGGTGATTATGGTGCAGCATCAAAGCACTTTGGTTTTCACTCAGATTGCTGAGGAGTTGTGCATCTTACATGCTGATCAAAAGAAATGAAGACGCCGACCCAGCCAGCTGCCTTTAAAAGAGGAATCAGTAGTACATAAATAGTTTACAAACATGCTTCTTTCTTGTGTACCAGTGCCTAACCAGACACACAAAATAGAATTAAATACATATTGTGCTGTGTCGGAATAAAGGTATGGCTCGGTAAGAAAACATTCACTCACTGGAAGGAAGATGCTCGTCATTCACACCTTTGGGGTCGCAAGATTCAGTCAAGGTTCATTTCAACAGAGGTGATATGTAGGTAACGGATACGGTGTGTCGTCTTATGCTGATTTAATATGGTGGTCTGGAAGGGAAAATAAAATTGAGGGGTGCTAAATGGGTTATTGAGTCCTCAGCAGAGATGCACGTCACTTTTCTGTTTATAGAAACACCGTCAGCGGGTGGCCGGGAGCTTTTAGAGAAATCTACAGTGCCCAACACTGCTTACAGCCTCACCCAGGGGGTAAGTTCCTACAGCAACACTAGAGATATAAATACTCTCGATCATCATATAAAAATGGGTTTATATCATATATAGTAGTTCTACAGTATGTACTAACACAAGAGTGTGGTTGTTTTTATGTAGTGTGGATGTTACTATATTCTCCACAAGTATATATTATTATTGCACTCTGGCTACACATATTTAGTAAGTTATTTAGTTTGGTTGTCTTTAGATGTACAGAAATCCAGCTTGAAAACATCTGCAGAAAAGGGGCTCAGAGATGGTGTTTTTTCTCACGTGGATCATTTTTTTCTCATACTGTATATTTTCCCACATCAGCTCGCAGAGATGTTTAGCTGCCTGCACGTTTTATAATTCACCTGGACAAATAAATGAATTGAAGTGCAGCAGTTTTTCTTTTGTGTAGCATTAAAATGCAGTATTTACTACAAGGTAAAGTTTTTTTTTTTTTTGGAAGAGAGAGAGCACGGTAGTCTCAACACATAATCATAAACTGTACTGTGTGCAGGGCCACAGTACAAGCCAATGTGAAAAAAAACACCTTAAAATGAATTTTGGACAGCATCACTGAGCCCGCTTCTTAAGACTTTAGACACCAAATACATAGAAATCTGAGACAAAGCTACAGAAACACATCACGCCCCTGTTCTCTTCTTTCGCTTTTTCAAAAATAGAAAAATAAAATCCCACTCCTCGACCTCAGCTGGCCTGATGAGAAGGAGGGTTGATCTCCCTCACTGCTCTCTCTCCGGTTTTTGAAAAGAAACATACATTCACAAGAGGACAACGGAGGAAAAACAAGCAACTTGAAATTCAAATTTGTGTGCAAAAAACATTTTAGATCTCTATAAAAATATGTGCATATGGATAGAGCTATTTTTAATCTCACCAAATACAGTATTTTCCTTTATTTACACTGCACAGATACACAAATAAACATACACTACAGCTCTGCCCTGCTTCCCCTCTCTGTCGTTGCAAGCGTAAGAATAACATGGCCGACTTCCATGACAACAGATTTGACAATACTCGCACATAGGAAAATGCACACGCACACGCACACGCACACACACACACACACACACACACACTGCTCTGATCAATGTGATCGAGGAGCAGAGGAGGGGCAAGCAGAACTTCTGTAGAAAACCTGAAGTTGCATATCCCACAATTCCCCCCCACGCTCGCATTTCACTAACCACTTCCTGTAAAATGTCAGAGGTTGTCAGCCAGACGCTGCTTCCTGATTGGCTCACGTGGGTGGGGACAGTGTGTCAAATAAAAACTTTGGCTACGGAGTTAGGTGGCTTTAGTCCTGGTGTGTTATTAGTATTAGTCCCAAACACACCATGTACAGTGGGTAATGTTTGACTGGTACAGCCTCAGTGGATCTGCTGTCCTTCAAGCTGGGTTCAGGAAAATGTATCCACTGTCTATTATTCTAGGACGGGACTGTACCAGCGTCTCTCTGGAAAGAATAATTCATGTGTTTTCAGTATTCATCGAAACAAAAAAAAGAACCCCTCTCCCAGTAAACTTCTTTCTCTCATTTTTCTCCCCAGAACCAATCTCTGCTGGGGGTCACCCGAGGCCCCTCTACTCCAACTTTAGAGATTTAGGACCAATTAAATTACTTCCTGTAGGCAATGCCCGATGTTCATTGGGCGGTCCTCCGATTCTTTGCACTGAATCCTGCACCGCTTCCCAGTCTGTTGTCGAAAGGGGAAGAGCAGGTGGCTGTATCCGTGTCTGATAGGCCGGCAGACAGGCCGCTCATGTATCTGGACTGTGGTTGGTCGAAGGTGAACTGGGGGAGGGGGATGTAGTCCCCTGTGAGGGAGGAGTGCCTCGCAGCAGGGGAGAGGGAGCGCGTCTGTGAGAAAGGCATCGGGACGAGAGGTGCGTGAGGCTGGATGAAGTTCGGGCTGATCGGGATGTGCGGGAGTGTAGGTGTGGATGCGTGCGGCGGAGTGTATGCCTGAGTGTGTGTCGGAGTAGACCCCCGCGAGAGTGTCAGTGTGTGTGTTGGCGAGTGTGCTTGCAGTGGTACGTGTATGGGTGTGAGAGGCGTGTGCATCGGGGAGCGCGTCTGTGCGCGCGTCTGTGAATCTGCAGGGACGTCTTGCGCGTTGGACTGTGTGTGCGGGGACAAGTCGTAGGACGGCGTCCTGCGTCTCAGCAACATGCTGCAGTCGGACAGTTTTGGGGGTGACGCCATTTGGGGGTGTTCCCTCTCTGAGGGCGGGTGGATGGATATACAAGGAGGACTCATCTTCTTCTTTCTGTGGCCGCCCCCGACCGACTGCACCCTCACAGGAAAAGCCTGACCACCTTTTTCTGACCGGTGGGCCTCGCGTGTAAAGTGTTGGTCATCACGGGGGATGACGGCCTGTGGGAGGCAGACCTCGATAGAGTGCCGCCGCTGGTCGTCAGCGTAACCAGTAGACAATGATGGCGACTCTTTCAGGAAGGCCTGGTTGTCAACGCTTAAACCTTTCTTAAAGTCGCGGTCCGTCAATCCCGCCCCAAGCAGGCTGAGCGCGCTCCTCGATGAGGAAGGCGGTAGCGGGGGAGGAGGAGGGGAGGAGGTGGGGGAGGCGGTGTACGGGGAGAGGGAGTGGCTGCGCCCTACTCCCTCCTCATCTCTCCACCTGTGGCGGGCTGAGCTGGTGATGTGAAACACCTCCTCGTCTGCCGGGTCGCACAGGGAGGCAGCAGAGGGCGGTCTAGGTCTCCGTAGGCTGGGAGGGCGCAAGGGGAGACGGGGGGAGGGAGGGGGAGGGAGAAGAAGCGAGGGGGAGGATGGCGTAGGAGGGAGGGGAGAGGGGGAGGACAGCAGAGGATGCAGAGGAGAGGGAGGAGGGAGTGGTAAGGCAGAGGAGGAGCAGGGTGGGAGAGAGAAGGCTGAGGGGGAGGAGGGAGGAGGAGGAGGCAGGGGAGACGGGGAGGAGGCGTGAGGAGAGAGGGGAGAAGGGGAGAGGGGTGGCAGATGGACAGGGTTGGGCCTCTCCTGTTGCTCATAACCCTGGGACTCCACAGAAACTGCCACCTGCAAGATAAAAAAGACGCCAACGTGACACTTTTCATCGATAAATCTATATGGACGTTAACGTTGCAATATGTGAACGTATGAAGGCATGAATCTCTTACCTGTCTTTGCAGGGCCCGTGGGGAGGGGGTGGGCGTGGGCGGGGCGATGCGGGGAAGGCTGAGGGTGGGAGGTGTGCGAGGGTGAACCGGGGAAACGTCTGGTACCTGGAGCAGCGCGTGACTGTCACACGGCTGGGAGTGGACCGACGTCACCGAGCCTGAAGGTGCAAATGTAAAGAGTTTAGATCATACGCATACGCAGAGACAGTCTCGTGTGCACACTCTCAAACACATGCATCGTTGCAGAAAACACATGCATGCACAAACACATACTGACTATTTCCTATTAGTTCGGGGACAATTTAAAAAGGATCATATTCGAGCGAAGGTTAAAAGAAAGTCTAACACTTTATTTTGATAGAATATTTGGATTTGAGCAAGAAGAAGAAGAAGAAGAAGAACAAATACAAGTTCTTTCTGTTTGAACTCATTTACAATTGCTTCAAATCTGCTGTCAAAATAAAGTGTTTTCTGAATGAAAAATCATCGGCACAAACAGTAGGTTGCTCATCCAAACAGAAACGTTATCAGTAAAGTAGCAGCATTGAGCTGATTTTCAGGGATAGAGTCACATTTTCTGGATGTAATATTCTGCATTAGCTCCCGGTTACATCAACAGCTCCACGTAACTGTTTTTAGATAGCCACGCCATCGAATAGGACTTGCCATGTGTGATTGCAAAGGCATCGCAAATTCAATCTGTGATCAATAACTGTGCCGTGAGATTGTGTAACCAGGGTCTTAGGCATTTCTGCACGCACAGGTCCAGTGCACCTGTGGGTCCAGATGTAATAACAGGTTTGAAAACATCGCAGCAAAGTAAGAGTTCGATGTTAAACAAGTTCATTTTCAGATGGTACTTTCAGGCCAAGCTGTAAAGCCACTTGATTATAAATCTACCACATTTTAATCTTAAGCGAACAATAAACAAAGCACCACAGATGTGACGACTCCATTTTTTTTATACAGTTTCGTGACTCTGCAGCTGGGCCGTTAAGTTAACCGTCATTCTCGTCGAGTATTCGGCCATTCCGCAGCTGAGCAGATGAGCCTGTGTGAAGGTTGCAGAGATTCACATTGTATCAGCTCATCCGCTACAGTTAGTACCTTGGGACAGAGCTGGGTCTGTCCACAGCCTGGCCACAACATGCCATTAGAATCTGACTGCAGATAAAACAGCGCTCGTCAGTGCTTTGAGTAATGTTCTCGGCATGTTTATACTTCTTTTATGCTTCTTATTTGTCCTGAGGCTTGTTTTGCCTTCAAGACTCAAGCAGGAACAGGAAAGAAAAGCACCACGAACGTCACGTAATATGAAAGTGGTGTGCATTCCCCATTGAACCGAAGAATCAAGTTTGAGTTCACAATGGACTGGAGTTTTTCATGTTGCACGGACTGTAAAATGTACAGTATGTCAACCATAAAATGATTGATTGTGTAAGTTTTCACCCTATTTACTAGGAAGTTGCATAATAAGTTAATTATAAATCCTTCAAGATGGCACGGGTGATTTAAGGTTAAATAAGTGTGTATCTTTACAACAACTACAGCATGAAAAATAAGGAACATTGCCAACAAACATAGTGAGAGATTCTAAAAAAAAAAAAATGCAGTACAGGATACAAGAAATTGTCCAAAGCGTCGTATGGACGGACTCTCACTTTTCTGTTGACAAAACTATCCTGCTGCAGCTCTGAACCGAGCTCGCTCTTGGACTACCTCCCACTCGATTATCTCTCCTTCAGCTTCACAGCTCTCCAGTTAGTTAATTGAATTCATTATTTCATTTCTGTGTCATGCCAAACATCTGATCCATCCCACATGGTATTACAAGACACGAGTATTTTACAAAACACACATGTTCCGGTAGCACATACGAAAACAGAAGAAAAGAGGAGATTACCACATTACAATGTATGTGTATATTCTTGTATATTATTCGTGTTAACATATACTAAGCATTGATTTCAGTTTGGTCATGCATGAACCCTGCAACTGGATCATCAGTCCATGGGAAGTTTATTGAATATGATCCGTGTCTGTTAGAACAACATCAGTGGCTGTATGAAGAAAAGATAGAGCGCCGAAACCCCCCACGCTGATTCCATGTCTAATATTTAAATCCCAAACAGATCAAGTAAATCTTCTTCTTCTGTAAATGTTAGTTACCTGAATGCTGGTGCTGGGGACTGAGCTCTATCTCCTCCAACGGGTAGGGGGCGCTGGCGGGCCGCACGGGTCGGAACATGTAGCTGTCGTTAGGCAGAGAGTGCATCCTGGATACCGACATCTTCCTTGACGACAGCAGGTTCTGGTCAACGTACTGCACCTCTTCCTCTTCCTCCTGCGGGGGGAGACAGAGACCACAGATTCCAGCACCGACTGTGTCTGTGTGCAGAACTACTGCCTATTGCTACACACACTGTCGTACAATGAACAGATGAAATGAAAGGACATATTACACCCCGAACTACAGTTCCAGTTTCAGGCTTAGTCAAGCGTCCTGACTCATGAGTCAGGTAAAGTCCTTCCTACCTCTCCAGGTGAATTTGGACACGGCCCGACATAAGTTCCTCCCGCCGAACTGTTGTTGGAGGCTGCGCTCAATTTGCGTTGCCTCTCCATAGCCATCTCCAAGGCGATCTCTGCGTCCATCTCTGCATCCTCTTTAGCCTCCTGCGAACGGAAACGTTTAACTCGATAACTGCGTTTCAACTGCTGACATCAGTGTCAAAACTGTACTGAGACAGCAACCAAACGTACGTGTCTTTGTGCACACGTGCACATATTTACCAGATGTGTCTATGTGTACGCGTGTATGTCTGCATTTGCACTTTCTTGGCCTTTCTAGTCACTGTACCTTGTTGCTTTCCTCCAGATGTTTCATCAACACAGCCACCACCACGTTGACCAGCACAAACTGTGCCATGAGCACGAAAGTGACAAAGTAGATTGGAGAGATCAAAGGCAGGTAGGTGAGACAGTGGCGTTCGTGTGGGTAACACTCCCTTAGCGTGTCCTTAAAAGATAGAGCGGGAGATTCAGAAAGAGAGAGGGAGGGGGCGAGACACACACACACACACACACACACACACACACACACACACACACACA
>CALSBV010012105.1:833828-852621 GCA_943590825.1 Bovichtus diacanthus
TACGATACACACACACACACACACACACACACACACACACACACACACAGGCAGAGAATTATTTCGGAACTTCTCTCGCAGACTAGATGCTTATTCATTTTCTGTGGAAATACATTAATAATTCTTTATTTATAATTAACATGTTTTCCGAAAGCAATTAACAACATTTTTTTAAATTTTTTAAATTTTAGTGGAAATAATGAAATGACATGTTTGGAAGCTTTATTGTTCAATTTGGATTTGTAGAATAAAGAAAATTCCAATGACGCTATAGACGAGCAAAAGCTCCTCAGAATTCAAAAGGTCCATCACTGCTCTCAAGGAAGATTGTGTCATCTTTCCAAAAACACATGGACACATTTTTGTTATTAAAGTCTTTACGGAAAATAAAAAATAAAAAACCTCAGTTTCTGACTGTGGAGTTTTGTCTGACAGTGAACACGCTGGGTCAACACAATAAGGTCATTTTTGGCATCAGAGTCAACACAGTTGCACTGGCCGCTTTGCACCGAATATCCAAAACACAGCAGATTTAAAGCACTTTGTAGTCAACACAGTAATCATTAGAGAACGGCGAGACATGTTTGTACAATATCGAACTGTGTTAACAGTCATTTAAGTGAATGGCTTCCCAGGAGCATATGTTACTTTAACATCCAGGCAAAACGTGTGCGTGTCTGTGCGCGGAAACATTACCTGCGGCTGATTGTAGTGCTCGATGCTCATGGTGAAGACGTTGACGCAGATGATGAAGGTGATGAAGAGGTCCAGGTAGTGGCTGGTACACAGTGTGTGGATGGAGAGACGCAGGGGAGAGTAGTCTGCATAGTAAGGCCTCTGCTTGGCCTCTGGATCACACAAACGCACACAGACAAACGTATATGCAAAGACGACACAAGGGGAGAAACGCATCAAAACGCAGAGAGACAGCAAGAGTGAAACTGTCAGTAAGTGTGCTCGGAAATGCAAATAACACAAGTGTCCAGTGGTGTGCACAGGAAGCACCAGGGGCGAAGGAAAGGGAACCGCCGCTGCTTTTTTTTTTTTTTTTTTTTGCGGACTGCAAAAAGCTCCATTTTTATACTTTTATTGCCTAAATAATATTCCATTATTTTTGCCCTCACATCACATCAGAGGAGCCCCGAGCAGCCTGGGTGCCCCACTGGCGTCTCAAGTACTTCCCTACTGTGTCCTTACTGTTACCCTTCTCACGGTGGCGGTGTCCCTTGTTTTTCATTACCACCCCTCACACAGTCTGTGCACACCACTGGCTGTATGGTATGTTCAAATAAGAGAGGACATGAGAGTCACAGCTAGGCTTGTATTATTGTTTCAGAAACTGCAAACAGATTATAAATTTATCAAATGTTAAAAAAGAATAAATCTCCCCCCCCCCTCCACAAAATTGACTATTTATATATCAATGACTCACCACGTGTTACCTTGAATTCGTGAAGAAAACTTTGCATAAACAGTACTCAAAGTTTTAGCGAATAAATGATAAATGAGACTTGGGTTAACACTGCGCAAGTTTTGCTGTTGTTAAACCCCCCCCAATTTACTTCAATTATTTTTTCCCATTTTCTCGGATTCTTCACTCACCGCGGAGGCTTCAACAATTCAAGGTGACCCGGGGTGAGTAATTGATATATAAATGATCATTTTGTGGGTGAAGTAGTCCCTAAACACTAATTGCAGCTAACTAGTTCAAATGACTTGATATATATTATAACTTTTTTGGTCCCTTTATTTAACCCATCTTTGGTAAACAGATGCCTGGCCCTGTATTGAACTCAAGGGAGTGGCACACAGTCATAATTATCTCAGAGAGCTCCTTTAATGGGAGCATTATTGCGAGATTTATTGCCTCTCTAATAATTATATTCTTGTCAGGGCCGAGAGGTCTCTCTCTGTATTCTGACCTAAATAGGAAGTCTCCATTAAATCCCAGACTACAGATTATACTTTCTGATAGCTGTGTCGCTCCTTCTTAAAAGGGAGCTGTGAGATGCATTACAGCCTCTGAATAATAAATCGACTTTAAGTGTATCTGTAATCATTAAGAAAGCCCAGAGGTGGAAAAAAAAAAAACTGAGCCATATGTCACGTGACGTTCGTTAAGCTTAAAAACCCCAAAACCAGGTTTTGATAGACTGTGTACTCACATGTCCATACATGACGAGTGATGATTGATTTTGTGGTACGTGCATGTTTACGTCACCGTCCCAAGTTTACACCATGCCCTGGCTGTCTGCTGCATGCTTACATGCCTCTGATGTACAGGGGATAATGTCTATGGCTGAGAGGGGCTGCGCAGGGTACGTTCAACAACACAATTAGTGAGTAAAATAACAGTCTAGTTATTGTCTTAAAAATCTGTCTTTTCACATTGTCATCATTGTTCAAGTGACTCAATTCAAAGGTTGTCGAGCTGTGTTTTTGAACATACACCGGAGCCACTGTTCTCTTCAGTGGCTCCACTGCAGTCGATTGAAACCCCTCAGAAGAATCTCAATAGTCTAAAACTTCTCTTTTAAAATGAAAGCGTTTTCTTCTTCTTTTGATCGATGAGTCGAGAGATTGCATAGCCAAACGCTGGAGTTTTTGAGTCTCTGAGACAGCTGATTACATGTCTGTAGCTTTAGCAGTTTTAGACCAGTGAGACATGTTACTATGATGAAAAGAGCGGCGCTCTGCTCACACCATATGCTTCCTCGTAATGTAACTCTGTGATTGATGTGTTGGGTAGCTGGGTGTCATTTTTGTGTTGTGGCCAATTGGTGGTGCTCTTTGATTCTTCAGCCAATAAAAGCCATGCGCTTCTACCAATTTCCTGTTCTCCTTTCTTCAGCTCAACACATTACCACAATAAAAGAGCAAGTCCCCACAAAACACCGCTTTGTAGTGTGAGCATTTGGGCTCTACGTTTCCGCAATAGGTGTACTCTACAAGCTGTAATTAACAACCCTCCTTATCCAACAAACTTAACATCTTCTAACAGCTCTATTACCCGAGGTATTTGCAGGTATAGCAGCCAAAACGTCTGCTATGTTTCTGAGTCTGCCAGTCAAAGCGTGTTTACAGGAAATGTCCTTCTTCTACCCGTGTCGAGAGACGCCGCGGGGTCGGGGTTGTACATGCACCCGGAGGGGAAGGGAGGGGGCGTTTCACTGATCAAAATTTTGCTAGCAAAATTTCCTGACACACATGGAGGAAAACAGCAACCTCGATCGGCTTCACATGCATTAATTATTCCAATTATTATTCATGAGCAATGGTAATAAAACAGGATTTGGTCCTGAAGGATGTCATTTAAGCATTTTAGAAATGAAATAGAGACTAGTCAATACTGTATTGTTGTTATAGTCATTTGTTTTTGGACAAATTTTGCATGCAATGTTAGGGGAGGGTTGAGGGAGGGCTCATGCAGTCACATGCGTCAGACTGGCGTAGCCTACGCCTTCTGTCAGTGATCCAGCACTGTTTGCGTCAGCTAGCCAGTCTTCCAAACTCTCCCTCTTTTTTTGGTCTTTATACATTTCCCTGTTTTCTCTCTCTCTGTCATTCTCTTTCTCTTTTTTTTTTTTTTTTTTTTTTTTTCAGGCTCTGAAAGCAGGCAGTGCTCAGAAAAATAGACTACCGACCAGCCCCTCCATTCTCCTTACTCCTGCGCTTTTTCTCTATCATTTTGAGCCTCTTCTCTTCCCGCAAGCGAGCCTCCTCCTCTTCCTGGTCCTGCCGGCACTTGTGGAAGTTCTCCACCACGACGCCGACGAACATGTTGAGGACGAAGAAGCTGACGATGAGTAGGAAGGAGATGAAGTAGAGCAGCATCCAGGGGTTGTGGTTCCTTACGGGCTGAGAAGAGAAGAGTGAAGAAGATTGAGCTTTTCGAAAGGTTTGCACCAAAAAGCACAGAACTATGTTTTGCTCCTAGTGCTTTTGACCTGGTTTGAGCAGGCACGTGACCCATATCCCAAATTCTACGCTGCCAGTGCAAAGCCTGACAGTACGTTATCACATGCAGCGAATCCTTAAGTGACCTTGAGTAATCTTTCCAGAACTCAAAAGGATATTTCCACAGTCGGTGTAGCAGTTTCAAGATTTCTTCTGATGATATCACCCATAAAGGCTTTACCTCGGTACCTTGGTTTGCAGTCTTTAGTTTTATTATGTTGTTGCCCATAAGACTCCACTATTTCAGCAAATTACACCACAGGCAGTCCTGCATC
This sequence comes from Bovichtus diacanthus, assembly GCA_943590825.1. NCBI lineage: Eukaryota > Metazoa > Chordata > Actinopteri > Perciformes > Bovichtidae > Bovichtus > Bovichtus diacanthus. The sequence goes on from CALSBV010012105.1 coordinate 838,061, forward strand.
TGAGGTCAGCCTCATCAATTGAAGCTTTAAAGTGCCTGCTATAAACTCACCTTTTGAGCCTCGCTTTTGCTTAGAATCTGTTATTACGACACCGCGAATCTTTAACTTTCTTTTTCACTTCGTGCTCCAGCGTGTACTTAGGCTGTTTTTTTTTTTAGGGCAGGTAATTGCACATATTGATGTCAAAGCTTCCAATGGATATTATAGTGCCGCTGTTATACACTTGTTTTACAGTTCAAACAGATCAAGCCTTTTTACAGTGCAGTTTTATGGCCGATGATACTGAGTAAGATGTGATATTTCATTTTGTGACACAGTGTGCACTTGCAGATGAGAGTAGGCTTAAAATAAAACAAGGGTCAGGAATCGCACTTTGTCTTTTGCAACTAGTACTCGTATATTTTTTTGTTAAGTCACATATAATGTGTTGTGTATTAGTGTGGTTCCCCCAATGAGGAGTAAGATGGGTTTCCATGCACAGAGAATTTGAAAATGATCAGGCTTCATGTAGCTGAGAGCGAGCCATCAACACGCGTGGCAGCAGTTCTGCGGGATGGCTGGGCACGTCCCCCGCACCATTACCTGTTGGTCCACTCCCACTGCATCCAGCCCGTCATACATAATGTTGACCCAGCCATCCTTGCAGGAGAGCACAAACAGAGACATCAGAGCCTGGAGAGGAAAAAGAGGAAAAAGGTCAAAACAACAGGAACTTCTCATGTCCTAATATTATCACGCTGAGAGACTCGGCGCAGTACAAACACTGCATGTTGAGCCTTTTTCCTCCCAATGATAATCAGTGGCTGCATGTGCATCTTCTACTGAGTCGATAATTGTTTCTATATAATAACACGATTTAAATGTATATTCATTTAACTTCCAATAAAGGTAGAGAGGTACATGATATTTAAAATCGTACAGTACATTAGTAGTAAAAAAAAAAAAATAAATCACATTTTTAAATCAAATTATTTAAAGCTCCATCTGAGACGGACTAACAGAAATGTAATTACAAAACAATAATTACAAATATCATTGTACTCCTGTTGCCATAGATACTTATGAAAAACCTAAGCTACTATTTACCACAGTCAACACTATGTGTACTGTTGCACTGCAGGTTGCCATAAAAAAAAAAAGTTCTATTTTATTGGTGGTTTTTCGCCGGTTAATGAATTTTTTGTAGATCGCATTTGCGCTACCTCCCTCTCCTCCCCTGGTTCTTCCTCTCACCCTCAGTCCATTACTCCGTACCTGAACCAGGTTGTCAAAGTTGTACTTCCTTCGTATCCAGCGGTAGTTGGCCTGCAGACAGTCAGACTTGTTGGTGACATTTTTTGTGTCCAGACCTTCACAGTGGTAGAACTTCCCCTTGAACAGCTGGAGAGACAGAGAGACAGAGACGTCTGCAGGGCTATTTGGCTGCCATTCAAACATTATCTCAATTGCACCGGCTTTTCAACGGCGGCAAAATAAAAGGACGTTTCGTTGAGCACATTCTTATCCGGGGGGTATAGCCTGAGTGCTCGGCTAAAAGCTGGCCTCTGGGGTCAGGTCGCCCCTTTTCACACTTAACCTGATTGTCATTCTTTGAAAACTCACACTCTTAAGGAACAATTACCCATTGGACATTCAAGACACTTCCCTTCCCTCCTCAAGCCACAATCACATATGCAGCTGCTCAACCACACTGACGTTTAGGCTACAAAGGGTAAACGTTTTTTTTTTTTTCTCCTTGAGCTCAGAAAAAGCGAAACGACAAAGCAGTGTTATCGGTGCGGCGCGTGCTCTGGACTTCTACCTAGCTTACGTGTCTGTGTTGTGAAATTGTGACTCGTTTCAAGGCAAAGCCCCAGTTTGTTTGTGTCACTGTGTGGGAACGCGAACTACCTGCACCCCCAAGATGCCAAAGACAATGAAGAAGGCGCAGCAGATGAGGACAATGTTCCCGATGGGTCTGAGGGAGGTGATGAGCGTCTCCACGACCAGCTTCAGTCCCGGAGCTCGGCTGATCACCCTGGAGTACACAAATAAAGATATAAAGATGCCAGATTTCATTCCATTAATGAAAACCATGCCTTAATAACTTCGTCAACAACATTTTTCCCCATGAATAAGACGGATACAAGTGATAGAAATAAGGTTGGATGTGTATGTGTGGTGTTTACGTACAGACATATCCACACAAAGCAACACCTTCAGACACACACACACACACATACACAGAAATACACGGTGTACCTCAGTGGGCGTAGTGTTCTTAGCAGGCGTAGGACTCTGAGGATGCCAAGGATCCTGTTTCCACCAGTATAGGCCAGAGAGACCAGGATGTCCACCAGAGACACAAACACCAACAAACCGTCCAGAACGTTCCAGCTGGACTGGAGGTAAGTCTGCTTCCCAAAGCAGAAACCGAGAGCTACAACCTGGGGAAGGCATTAAGGAATTGATCAAACATCGCTTAAGCTTTAAATTAGAGATAAAACTAGGGAGTAATTGACTTAGAATTTCAGCACATGCCACAAACTACAACTTATCACCACCCCGATGGAAAGAAAGCAGAGGTGCTTACCTTAATGGCCATCTCTGCCAGGAAGATCACAGTGAAAACGTAGTTGGACACACTCAGAAACAGTCGCTCCTGAGGAAGAGCGTGAGATTAATATAAAGACATACAGAGATAATAAGTACAACGTCGAGGACGACACATGTTGTATTACCGACAGCACGTTTTCTCTTTAAATGGAGCAAGTACCAGCTGTTGGTGCATTCAGGCTGTTAATTTATGAGAGTAATGTATTGGAAACGGAGGATTTTTAATCTCTTAACGGTCACACACAGTGAAATTTAAACTCTGCATTTAACCCATCCTGGTATTAGGAACAGTGGGCAGCTGCTATACAGCGCCTGGCGGTCCAGTGCCTTGCTCAAGGGCACCTCGGCAGTGCCCAGGAGGTGAACTGGTACCTCACAAAGTACCAGTCCACACTACAGATATTTCTGCAAAATAGACAGGACGTCCTCTTTCAAAGGAAGATAACCATGAGCAGTTATTAAGCAAACAGCTGAATACACCCCCAGGAAGTGAGTGTGTGTTTGTGTGTGTGTGTGTGTGTGTGTGTGTGTGTGTGTCAGTCTTACCGGGCTGTTAAGCTGTATATCAGGCCTTTCCAGAGCAATGGTGATGCAGTTTAGGAAGATGAAAACCAGAACCACATGGTCGAACAATTTGTGAGAGATGACACTTTGGCACCACCCACGCAATCTAAACAAATGCAAACACACACACACACACATGCAAAGAGTCATCAATAAAATGTCTATGGTCGGTTAAAGCTATTGACCAAACAATTAACAGTGAGAAAGCAGTAAAAGAGAAGAAAAATGAGAGAGGGGAACCGAGATAATTAAATAAAACGACGAGAAGCAAAGAAGAGGAAAGAGGAGAAGGGGAGAATGAAAGCCAACTGAAACTAGAATAAATACAGATTGATGATGACATTTGGAGCTGCGAGTGTGAGACTCACATGCTCTCTGGAGAGAACAAATAGAGCGTCCAGTCTTCATGCTCTTTGCACCAGCGGGGCTTCATGTTACGAAGCTCTTTTGTGATCCAGTACCAGAAAGAACTCTGCAGAGGTGAGAGGTCAGAGGTCAACATTATCACAGCAACGGCAACACTTTCTTTGTAATTCATCATTACATGACATGATCAGCCTTTTTATTGTCAGCGCTGGAATTATTACTTCTATTACACCGTAAACAGCAAAAACTACAGTCATTATCATAATTTTTATCAGTAGTTCTGATTCTAAAAATGTAAAATACCCCAAAAATGTCCAGTTTTTTTAGGTAGTTGTACTCAATTCCCATAATGCCTTTCAGGTAGAATAGTGAGATTGTAAATGCACCTTTAATCCTCGCCCAAAATGCATGGCTGCCCTAGCTAAAGAAGAAGCTGTCATCTAATTTCAGTATTCACATTTTTATTTTTCCTTTTTCCGAGAAATATGACTGTTAGTATTTTGTATGTACTCATTAAAAACTTGTTAAAATGATGGGATATTACGCACACAGTATGAAACCCTCGGCTAAAGTAAGGCAGTTTGCCTATAGAGGAACCTGTTCCCATACAAGTCTTCAATATTATTGAAATGTTGTATAACTTTATAGTCAAAAATATCAGATATAAGATGTTTGACAGCATCGATGTCTGCAGAGGGGTTTACCTGCCCAATGAACAATTACACCACAAAAAGCCTTACAAAAAAACAATCAAACTGTTCCCACTGTGTTGCTGATGTTAGCCCTTCCTTATTTGAATCTACAGGAGTACAATAAACAAATGTTTTTTTTTTTTGTTGCATAAGTAGAGATGGAGATAACTGGACCATAACTCCCAACTTAGCTTGTGCACACGCTCAATACGAAGTGTTGTGAAACTCATTAAACTTTCTAATAAAACAAATAGAAGAAAGCTTAGGTGCACAGCTTCTGTACTTCAGGATTCTAATTAAAAACAGCCCAAAGTGAAGCCTCTCAGCGAGCTTAATGGGCAGACTGCCGCTCGTGCGAGTGTGTGTGCATTTGGGTGTGTCCTACCGTGTGTGTGTGTGTGTGTGTGTGTGTGTTTGTGTATGAACTGGATGAAGAGAACCTGCTGCTCGGATATCCTTGGGGCTGAATTCTATAATCCCTGACATAGACACACGCAGAGCAGCACACGCATATACACAAGTTTAAACTGGAACGTGACACGCACACACTGATGCGTACTCCTGCGGGCACACGCGCGTACACGCATGCGCTGGTGGAGGATCTGTTTTAAATCTCCTGTTTTCAACGTGCCCAGGGAGAGGCCTTTTGTTTCAGTGGATTTCGTGGCTTTATAAACTCAATTTGGAGCCAATAAAACTATCAACGCCGCCGCAACAGAGGTCATCCAAACCCACCGGGGAGTACAGTCTTCTCCACTTCACGCACACACATGCAAACAAATGTGCAACCGTGCTCGTTTTTTTTTCTTTGTTTTTGTTTGGTTTTTTTTTTACCCACTGAGAAAACAATTACTGCCCTAGCCAATCAATTACAGCATGACAATTAGCGTCCCTCCAGGCATTGCAGTGTGAACACAAAACACATTATAATATCTCAAAGTAAGAGAGAGACAAAGGGCAAAGAAGACAAAGAAGAACAGCGTAAGTAGAGGAAGACAGAGAGAGAAAAACTGAAATAAAATATGCAAACCGAGTCGAAGACTGCAGATTAGGAGATTAAGAATTTACATAAAAGAGCAAAACCACAGAGGCACAACTGCTCGACAAACTTGTCCCCAGGCCTATGAAACTAAATGTCTTGCTCAGGCCTGTGTATGTAATTGTAAAACAATCCACAGTGAAAATAAAAAGCCTGTGACACACACCAGGATGTCACACTGGGGACCTTTAAAACGGGTCAAAGACCTCACTTTAGATTTTTTTCTGAATATTATCTTGTAAGCGCTTTAACTTACTTCATCATCCATGTCATCGTCAGGCGAGGAGTCTTCCTTGGGGTCAGAGTTCACGATGGGGTCGTAGGTCAGGGTCCTCCCGTTACAGTCGCCGTACTCCGCTATTATGGAAGGGCAGAGAGTGGACGCCTGCAGAAGCTCCAAGGTCTCCGGACGTAGTCGGTCGTTCCCCCCGGCCTCCCCCTTGTCCTCCCCGCCGTCTTCCTCTTCACCTCCCTCCCCAGACAACAGGCTCTCCCTCTCTCCGCTGGTGTCTCGCCTTTTGAGGCTCGGAGCTCTTCCCAGACTGTTCCAGCTGGAGCGACGGCTCCCCCATGAGCGGGGAGGAAGAGGGGAGCGCCGGCCGGGACTCGAGAGGCTCTGGAGAGACAGGAAATAGGGGTAAGAATAGTGTGTTGCTATGAACTTGTGTGTGTCTGAGCAAGAGTTACAGTAGTGTCAAAAGTGCTACCTGGGGGGGAAGTCAGTTATTGATGACCTTTGTTATAACAACAACAAAAACGGGAAATGCATAATGTCTAAATTAGCAATAACAAATGTTTTAAGGAGATTATCTAGAGATACTTTGAGTGGAGCTTCCATTTGATTCAGATACTAAAGTTTAGGATTCTCTGTCTCTTCTGCAGTCAATTGGTTGTCAGTCTCTTAGAATCAAAGACAAAGAGCTGCTTTCTTGAGATATTTTCCACAGGGGTTCTAAATTGTTCACATCAAAATGAAACGTAGACGAGGTACAAGCAACCATTTCTGTGATTGATTGCTGGATTTGCCCATCATCTTGTCTCTTACTCTGCAGTAGCTACAGTAGTTGGCTACTGGATCAAATTGAATAAAAAATTCCAGGTTTTATTACTAATGTCAGAAAATATCAATAAAAAAATAAATTAAAAAAATCAATAAAGCGTAATACATTCCTTGTGTAAAAATAGGAGTATTCAAGACTTGCCTCTTCTCGGTCCTCTGACCAGAATTTAGGAATTTAAAACGTCCTCCGTGGCAGTGGACACTTAAAGCCTGGGATTATTTCCAGTGTTACCTGATAGAACATTGGTTCTTTATGCTCTTTGTGGTCCTTCATTTTGGACCACAGGGTCTGTATACATCTTATACTGTAGGTAATGTGCCTTGTTCTTCACCTTGCAGGTTCATTTTGGGATGTTGCACTTAACATACTGTGTATATTACAACATTCCCTTAAAATATGTACTGTTTCTGGCACCTACTGGCTTGTGAAGAGTGTTTGATATAACTCACCAGAGAATGCTGGTCAAACGCAATAGGGTCCATGGAGGTGGAGCTTCCACGACGAGAGTCTGCATGACCGCTACCTGCTTCGGAAAACCCCAGTCCCACATCGCCATACTGAGGCACCCCCTCTCTGTACATGAGCTCCTCTCCAAGGACGGAGTCGGGTCCCAGAGAGCTCTTAGGAGTGGGCATGGGTGTGGCTGCAGTGCGCATGATTATTGGAGGAGCCATCGAGCCGCGAGGGTCTACGTGCCCGTTGGCCGTCATCATCAGAGAGTACATTTTTAGCTCTGTGGAGAGATAACGTCCTCATCATTATCACCGTCATTGATTCAGTCAGTTTGCAATCAGTCCGTTGTGAAACGATAAGAATTGGATTGAATGTTTCATCATTCACCTTTATGCATTTATCCATTTAACCTACCAGTGTCTCTGAGCTGCTCTACCTTCTCGTCCTCCTCAAAGTTGTCCGATTTCTTCTCATCGTCCGACTCCGAGCGATTAGCATCTCCCTACAACACAGGAAGGATTTCCCTCTTGAGAGTTTGCGGTCAAGATTTCAAATGCTAATCTTTGACCACATTGACGTGTACTGCATCCAGTGCTCAGAGATGGATGAGGGAGAATTGATGATCTGAAATAATCAGTGGGTGTGTAAGGGACTGGTCATAATCTTCGTTCTCACTTTAAAAGCAGCGGCGCCTTACGTGATGTGACAGTGTGGTAATTGAGAGTCCGGACCTGCGGCCCTGAGACGGCTCCTTTGGGAGTTAATTAACAGCGAGAGAAGGCCCTCGTACGGCTTTCACACAGTTGTGGCTGAGAGATGCTCGTTAAAAACGAGACATTCATCTGCTCTGGTCCCCTGGTATTAGTGCCATAATTGTAAGAAGTCTTCTTTACTATCGGAACTTTGAATTTGCATGTTGGAAAAATAACAGTTTCATTAAAGGAAAAGACACTTCATCACATGGCGCACTACAGTTGTTCTCACCTCCGCCTGGAAGCCCTCGACCAAGATGGCCACCAGTAAATTGAAGAGCACGTAGTTGCCGAATGTCATGAGAGCAACAAAGTAGAGAGCGGCCCATGGAGAGGTGGACGCCATGCCGTTATACAACACCACGTTCCAGTCCTCCTGGGTGAGAATCTTTACATTGAATAAAACACAAAAGTCAGGTTTAGAGATGTGTCTATGTGTGAGAGTCCACAGACATGAAGATGTGGAAAAGGGAAAGAAGAAGAAGAAGAAGTCATAGAAAAAGAGAGACAGGGACACAGCTAGTGGGGAAATGAAGCCGACGCAGCCCCTCATGGGTTTTATATGCTTCATAAAATACGCTACTGAGCTACTTTTATTGCCATCATGCCACAATACTTCAACGTCATACACATGGGATTACCGCCAAGTGTACGTGGGCGTGCGGATGTGTGTGTGTGTGTTTGCGTGCGCCCGTGTTTAAATCAATGCGAGTGATGAAAGCATTTAGAAAACTAGGACGGTGTTCATGATGCAGCATGAAAGCTCACTCCGTCTCTGCCCACTCATTAAACTCTGTGGCAGGAAGGCAAATCACTGCGCTGTCTGTGCAAATGTGTGCACGTGCATATGCATGTGTGTGTGTGTGTGTGTGTGTGTGTACTGTAGCTACTCCCCAGAAAACTATAATAAGTATATATAGTGAGCGTAACGCCTTCACATGACAGTCAGCTCGGGATAAAATGCTTTTTCAGCATCATACTCCTACACACACACACACACACACACACACACACACACACACACACACACACACACCAAAGACCGACAGTCCACTGCATTCTGTGTTCCACCTTTGTGCTGACGCATCCAGCACAGAAAAGAAGATGATCTATCTGGAGCAATTGAACAATATCTCCACATAGGGAGAGCAAAGAAATAGAAACCGTAGTGAAAGAGGGTGTGCATAAGCAGAATTTCTCATTTCACAGCATTTGACTAATGAGCAGAACTTGGCAGTTGAGTTTGGCATGCGCACACACATACACGAATACACACATTAAAAAAAACTCCAGGCTCAGTTGGACACTTTGATTTGGGACGGCCGAGGTGCACACGTTGGCCTGTGTCGGGATAAAAATATACACACACTAGCGCACTGCCCAGTTTCACTACACTGTACGAAGGGTGTGATGCTACAGCTGACATTTTTTTTCCTCCTGTCCTACATGGGTTCACATAGCTGTCTTGCTCCAGAAAAGTTTTTCCAGGCAACGCATACATGACTGCATGTATATACTGCAAGTTCAAGTATGCTAATAGCCGGCGTGCTGTCAGCTGGAACATTTTCATCTTCTGCGACAAGAAATAAGTCACTTTTGATCTAAATCAGTAAGAATACACAAAGCAGTTGAAACGCAGGGAGACAAACCAGAAATAACAAAAAAAAAAAAAAAATACTATTAATAAAACATGAGAATAACTGAGTAAAATCTTACATTAAGCCAGTATCCGTGCAGTTCTGGCAAATTCATAAGAAGAACATCTATGAATGTGAATATCAAGAAAAATCTGAGCAAACAAAAGTCAATCTGTGGATTAGAGCCAGGAGAGCCTAAAGCACTATAGCAGTGTAAATTGAAAACCAACCTGGAATACAGTGACGATGGCCCAGAGCAGAGAGTCAAAGTTCTTGCGGTCAGGGATGGTGTCTCCGTTCTCCATACGAAGACTGAATTTACAGCCAAACAGATGCATACCCAGTATACTGTTGAAGACAAAGAAATGTAGTCATCCCTTGGGTGTCATAACAGATTGGGAAGACTGGGTTTTGCGCGCGTGTCTTGCGTGTGCATACCTGAAAGTGAAGATGAAAAGCATCAGCAGCATGCAGAACGTGGCCACGTTGTCCATGGTCTTCATCAGCACCACCAGCTGTCTCCTCAGGGCAGGCAGGAAGCGAACCAGCTTCAGAACCCGCAGCAGACGAAACGTTCGCAGGACTGACAACCCGCCGTCCGCTTGACCAATTATCTCCCACACACTGAGAACCACCGACCAAATTTGCATTAAAACACTGTAGGACAACCATGAGTATTACGTGAGAATACATCTATAGAAATGACAACTTTACAATCTGGTCTGTTTTGAAATCTGTTGAGGAAATCAGTAGTTATGAGGATAATTTCCCCTCAGTACCATAAGTAACCCAACCACACATATCAAAAGTTCCTCTTATCCAACATGAGCTCTTTCAAACTCATTGACAGCCGCACAGCAAACCTCGACTCCCGGCACTGCTGCTCCTGTGTGATCAATCGTGAGGGTGTCAATCTTAGCTATAGTAAAGACGGATACTGCTGCAGTGAACCTGACACACAAAACCCAATGACTGACAAGCTGGAGTAGAAATAAAACCGGGGGCGGTTCAACATCCAAACTCAGTTGTCTCAGTTGTGAAATCCACACTGATTTGAGCCATGGTTTGAGTGTCTACGCATTTTGTTCTCGCTCTGGGTTTTGAGGGTTGCATATATTATTCTCCTAAAGACATATCATTACCTGATGATCACAATGATGCTGTCGAATATGTTGTAGGGGTTCCTGATGTATCCGAACAATCCAAAAGCAAGCAGCATGAAGCCCATCTCCAGGACGAACATGCTGGTGAAAACGATGTTGCTGATCTCTAAAACATCAGTCAACTCCTCGGGCTGGGGGGAGAGAAGAGAGAGACAACGCAAGAGGGAACAAAAGAGAGCCAGGGGGACAAGAGGGACAAGAGGGATGGGGACAGGAAGGAGAGCAAGGAAGAGAAAGAAAGAAAAAGAAAGAAAGAACGAGTTAGTTAATACGTATCTACACTCTATTATCCCTGAGTTGTAAAACTCTGTTTGTTCTTGAGCTTGGACATTATCAATCAAGTTCAGAGCTGCAGTCAATGGGACCAACAGCTCCGATCCATCAGTGCTGATCCACTCCACTTACCTCACAGTGCAGCCGGTGATCCAGCCAAATGTGACTGAGTGTCTCTCATAAACCATTGTAGTCATGTCTCTTTTTTCGGGCAAAACACCGCAATTTTGTGCTCTGGTAAACGCATCATCCTCAACTTTTCTTTAAAGAAACGTTTTTTTCCAGCGCTGCGTCAGTGATCTAAATGTGCTGGTTGGGATTAAAAGCCGTGCCTTGGGTTCTATTTCCTTCGCATTTCAACATCCATCCATTCAAATCAAAGCATGAAATGAACCATATATGGTAACCATTAAGTTTGAAGCTGGTCTTCAAGGCTGAAGAGAGATCCACAATTAAAGTTACAATAACCTATTATTGTGATCTCGTCCTACTTGCACTTTACCTGGCTTGTTTCATGATTCAATGCTGATAAGTTATGTGCATTCACAATCAATTAATAATTATGACATAGCAGAACACTGAATCACTCAAAACCATAAATGTTTGTGAAGCCTTTTAGCTTGGGGTCCCACATTTTATTTTCACGTCACGCATGGCAGTCTCATTAAAGCGCATTGTGATTCTTTTCATGTGGGGATCAACCAGCGAAAAAAGCCCATTTTGTGTTCCGGCCCAGAGCGTGTACAATCAGGCAGACCCAATTCTGGATTTATAAACACATTCACACGATTAATGTACACCATTCCAGATGTCCAGATAGGGTTTAACCTTCAGCCTGGGTTACTGTGCATTATCAGGACTCTGCAGAAACATCCAGCGTTGGCTTTGTGTTTATTGTTGGTGGACATTTTAAGGACAAGTTATGCATATAAATATGTTTGATGAAGCTGGAATCAAGGACATAAAGTTTCCTTTTTCCTTCATGTACAATCGCAATATTAAATACAGGTGTATGACGGTACATTCTGATTTAAATCACAACTTTTACAACCAATTCCAGCTGCTGGTGCTTGTGCTGAAGTGCAACTGGGAACAGATAGAGGGCGCCATACCACACTGCTCCCCTAACCTCACTCCAACCCAAACACTATACTTAAATATATGTTTGGGATTCATTACGTGAGCATTTCCATTTTAGGCTACTGTATACTTCAACTCATTTCATAGGAAAATACTGTACGTTCTTTACTCCACTATCGATGTGATGCAGTGAGTGAAGCAGGTAAAACGAGCTCCACCACAAGCAGCCTTTGCTTACATGTCAATGACAAAATCCTATACAAAATATAACACTAACAAGGGCCAGTCTGCATAATAAGTACTTTTACTTTTAATGCTGCAAGTACACTTCTGTACTTTTACTTCTTTACTTTTAAATGTTGCTCGCAAAACTTTTACTCGTCATGGTTTTCTACAGTGTGATGTCGCTGCATTTACTTGAGCAAATCCTCTGAATACCTCCGCTGGTGTAAAATATGCATTTTGAGTGTCACTTTCAGGGTCCTGGATGTCACTGAATGAGAAAAAAACTGATTAAGCGCAAGGCTTTTTGTATCTATTTCAATTTCATGCATATTTGTAGTTAGCCAAATAGATCACTGTAGAGATTCCATTTTGCCAAGTGATCCAGTTGTATACTGTGATTGGTAAACACACACACACACACACACACACACACACACGTACATTTTCAACAGCCTATTGCACCTCCTGAGACCGAGCCTGACTGATCCATTGCTTGACTGTCCTTATCCTTATTATAGTAAAGGGTAAGTGTGCGTGTCTGGGTCAAGACAACCCACGAGCTATTACTTCCATTACAGCCCCAGTTTGACGGCAGTTGAAACGCTCACTGCTATAGGTTGTATAACCGCGACCTCACTGTCAATATGAACTGGGTTGCTGTATGCGCAGTACAGGGTTGTGTAATCTAAAGCACGAAGCATCTCTCTTTTTGCATCGTTACTATTTTCGGCTGACGAGCTTTTGAGTTAATTGGGACAGTCGTGATGCTTGAAAACCAAAGCAGAATCTCCTGTGCGAAAATGTTTTTATTAAACGGAAGTAACGTCAGGGGAACTCGAGTACAACTTGCCTGAATGGTGAGAAAAACAATGCCATATTTTTATTTTCATTTATTTTTATTTTTTTTAAAGAGCTGGCCAGACAATAGAGAGACTAGCTGTTTGCTCTCCTGGCTATTCAAATTGTCTTTCTACTGACCAGCCGGCAGCACATAAAAACTTTAAAGCACTCCAACAAAGCTTTAAAAGAGCTCTCAGTCAGCTATTTCAAGCAGTCACAATACCAAAGTCACAGACATTATTATTTAACAGTGGACTAGAGGCCTTTTCATTACCTCTGTGGCCGTCACACAAGAGAAATAAAAGAGCATACTGCTGACTTGCAGGGCAATACTTTCCATATGCTATACACGGGGTGTTTTTATGCCTGCTATGAGTATTTTTACTTGCTGCTTAACAGTGTGTTGAGAGGGGAGCGCACAGTATGGCGGATAGTAGATTAAAACAATACAAAAGAAAATACAGCAATAGCTTAAGGGCTGAAGGTTTGTGCTAAAAAAAAAAAAAAAGAAAAGAAAACTCAATGAGCTCGCACGGACCCAGTTCAATAATCACACATCGATGTCTTCTTCTTTTTCTGGCTGAAGGCAACATTACAGACAGCCATGTGGAAAGAAGAGAAATGTTATGCTCAAGTTTAAGGGTTAGAGAAGCAGGTTCTATTAAAGTCCTGCAGCCAGGGAGAAAAATGTGGGTGGGGGTGGGGGGTGAAAGGAACTCTCTTCCCTCTGTTAATATATCAAGGTGCCCTTGAGTTGTCAGCTTTTACAATGAGGCACTTTGCTTGGTAGTAGAAATTCTACATTGCCATGATCATTAGTAACCGAGTGGTTTCAAAAGCAATTAGAAGGGCTTCGCCATATGTCAATACGTGTTACGTAATCCATCATCACCAAACGAGCATTCTGAACTATTGCTTTAGACATTGCTTTCCACAGCCATCATTGTGTTTGACAGACCAGATGATCAATCAGAATGAAATACTGTCAGTGCCCGCAATTACACATTTCACGTTTGAATACAACTCTGCGTGTGACCTAACCCTTAAGAATATGAGGAACAAAAGCACAACAGAGATATGCACCCACCCACCCACATAAATATATATATATAGAGTAAATATACCTGTATATGTGTGTGTTTTTAATTAAGGACGTAATACCGTCACCTTTAACAAAATAAGCATTACACTCAAACACACACACGCTCAAACTGAGGTACGGTATTTACTGTGTGGTATTCCAAATCCACAATTACCTTAGCTTGTGTTTTTGTGTGTGCTTTTAATACACACACTTTAACAAAAAGGTTGTGTTCAGTTTACCGGCCAAATGCGATGTCTTTCTTAAGCATAATCCTAAAGATTTTTACGCCCTCGCTGTTATTTGTGAGCGATCAAGTTGGATTTGATTCAGTCGTGAACATGTGGTTGCGTTTCACAACTCGCGGTCACATTTCTCCGCTGAAGTCAAGTTCAACTAATGATGCTCCGAGTTCGCGAAAGGACAGTTTACGATCAGATTTGACCAGAAAAGGAATTTGAAATCCAATCCACACACCGTCTACACTATGCCTCCTACATTCATACACCTCTTCACACACACACACACACACACACTCGTAGTCTCATAAAGTTTGGCTAGGTGTCACATAACAGGGATGATAAGTACTGAGGGGAGGAGGAACTCTTACATAACACTTCAGTCTCTATGAGTGTGTGTGTGTTATTGGCCCAATAAGGCCATGGCTCTCCCAGTCGCTTCTTCTGTTTATACCACAAAGATAGAAGCACACACACGCACACACACACACACACACACAC
>CALSBV010012105.1:852721-898444 GCA_943590825.1 Bovichtus diacanthus
ACACACACACACACACACACACACACACACACACACACACACAGAGAGATCGCCTGGAGAGGGAATTGCAGGAGAGGGAGGCAAGAGGAGAAGGGAGAGGAAGGAGTGGACCGTGTGCATGCACAAGAATCTTCTATTTGGGATTTTTATTCTTGAATTTGCAGTACTTCTGGGGAGCTAAAAGGTTGTGCGCGTGTCTGAGCATATATAATATACTTGGGTGTAAAAACTCTGTCGATGAATGTGTCTGCGCGACCGCAGAAATGTGTCTGAGTGTGCAGCAGCGGAGCGAGGGAAAGGGGAGCTGTATTATTAAGCCGATACTTCCCAGATGTTGGCCGCACGGGGTAAACTAGAAACATAATCCTGGAGCGTGTGTGTGTGACGGAGTGTGTTTCTGTGTGTGAGAAAGAGTTGGTACTGCTCTTCCTCTCCTCCCCTCTCTTCCTTCATTCGCTCACCCCTGTCCACCTCCTCTCCTCCCCCCCACTATAGTCTCATTTCCTCTCATTATACTCTCAGGCAGTCAAATGCCAGTTTCACAAACAAATGCAGCCTCTGACAGTTCTCATCAAGCTGCTGGTTTCTCTGTGAAGGTCAGTAGCTTGGAAACAATGATCTGAACTTTTCGCAGCTATCATTCTCCCAACGTTTACTATATTCTTACCTGCTCGTGGTACTCTATCCCCATGCTGAGAGTATTGACGAGTATGGCGATCATGATGCCTCGGTTGAAGTATTTACTTTCCACGATCCTCTTCAGTTTATCCCTGAAGCCCACCCAGGCCCGGACAACTACATTTTTGTAGTCCACGACCCCTCGTCGTCTACTCCGACCTCGCCCGCCTCTCAGATCTCCCCCCTAGAGCAAAGATGGGGGAGTCATTTAAAGTGGGGCAATACATGTGGAAATGCTTGATTGAGGGTTTTGGATACAAAAGCTATTTTATTTCTTTCATAGAATTATTGTAGTTTTAGGAAATAAACGAAATAATCCGTAAAAAACAACGTATTTTTTTGTTCTGTCAAAACGTTCAAATGCAATTATTTAAAAAGGATAGAGAACACTTTCACCCTCTGGGAATTTTCATTTGGCCTTCATCACCACCGTCATTAGAGCCAAATCCCCACTCCCACAACCTTCCTCCTCATTGTTTACCATCATCATCAGTGAACCCCCGCTCAGTCTGACCTGGGGGAAGTCGTGCAGTCCGTCCGCTTCTCCCCTGCCTCCCTCCAGGTCTCCCAGTTCCAGCTCCAAGGTCTCCAGGCTGCGGGCACACTGAGGACAGCTGAGCAGCTCCAAGAGCAGAGGGCTGGGCACCACGCCTGCCAGCTGGTACAGCAGCCTCTGGCGACCTGAGGGGGGAAACGGGTGGAGACAGTCAGACAAGGCAAATGTTGTCAACATGTCTTGATAATTCATCCCTTAGCTAAAGTCAAGCTATCTACAAGCACGGACAAGCCTGAAGCAGGTGGTGTCTGGAATGAATGACTTGGCGTTGCGCACTGCCAAAATTATTGAATAATTTAATTTGTGACCACGAATCAAAACGTGTGAACGGTTTACTTAGACTGAGGTAACAAATGATATCTCTTGCATACAAATTAATAAATTGTCGCCTGGGTTCATTTATTTTTTTCTCTCTATGGCCACTCCAGGGCTCCTTGAGCCAGAGAGGCAAAACACAGGGAAAAAAAAAAGTCCATAAATTGTACCCTGCAAGGCAATCCCTGCTGCTCGTCAAGCTCACTGCTGTGACTGCTGGATAATTGAAGGTGACTTAGATGGGGTCAACATTGTTATCAACTTCTCTCTTCTCTCATTTCAATTGTGGTGACTGGGCAGTCAGAATACAATATTCAGAGAGAGCAAGAAATCAGCCTGAAACAATACAAGTATGTTCTCCAATTTCCAGTGGGAATTACAAAATTAGGTGTTTGTTCTTAGTTTTTTTTATCCATTAGCTAGTTTCTCCCACAATAGTAGTTGTATATAATATAGTACAGTTTTATAGAGGTACAAAACAGTATATCACTGAAAACACCAGTGAAATATTTATTCAGAATTTCTCTTCCACACCTGCTCTCTCTAGAGTCTCAGTCTATGAGCTTGGAGATCATTTCAATTCTAAAATTACAAATGTTATTGATGCCACTGCACCCACCAAGGTGAAGGCTGTCTCTGTTAAGAAAAGATCTCTATGGAGAAATGCCATGCCGGTAAGAATAGAAAAAAAGAGGGTGGCGAAAAGGCTGAAGGCAGATGGCAAAAAAGAAATCTCCAGGTTCATTATGACATCTATAAAGAGAGACTTTTTTAGAATCTGGAACTAAGAAATGCAAGGGGGTCCTTCTCTGACATCATTGCCAAAAACAATAATAATGCACGTGCCTTGTTGGCTACTGTCGACAGACTAACAAACCCTAATGTATCAGTAGCGTCTGCACTTCGAGCCACCAGGGCATGCAATGAATTTGCCTCTTTCTTTCATACGACATCTGAAATCGTCCTCCTGCTGCCTTGATATTCTACCAACAGACTTTTAAAAAAAAAAAATTATAAATGCATGGCAAATCTACAATTCTACAAATCGTAAACATGTCTCTTATCTCAGGTGTATTCCCACAGGGCCTGAAAACTGCAGTCATCAAGCCACTCTTAAAAAAAAAATAAAAAAACATCAAAACAAGTCATAAATAAACAGTTATAGGCCCATTTCAAATGTCCCATTTCTTAAGCACAATCATTGAAAAGTACTTTTTCAACAGCTGAACAACTTCTTGGCTCTGACCAACTGTGTTGATGTTTTCCAGTCAGGCTTTCGACCTAACCACAGCTTTCAACAACATCCGCTTAAACACAGACAGTGGCAGAATCCCAGTCTGAGATAAGATCTCAGTGTTGCATTCGACACTGTAAACCACAACATATTACCAGACCGACTCAAAGAACTGGGTGGGACTCTCTGGCACTGTGCTAAACTGGTTTAAATCCTACTCAAAGAACAGGAAGTACTTTGTTTTTATAGGTAATTACACATCTGAGCGGAGAAATATGGCATGCAGAGTTCCTCAAGGCTCCACCCTGGGGCCTCTTCTCTTTAACATCGACATGCTTACACTGGCGTCGATTATGGAAAACAACAAAATAAGTTACCATAACTATGCAGACGACACGCACACACACACACACACACTTACATAACCATTTCACCAGGGGACTATGATCCAAAACATGTGGATGTGTCAGAATGTTCTTCAATCAAACAAAGATAAAACTGAGGTAATTGTTTTTGGAGCCAAGCCTTGCCTTATATGAACTTTGCATTTTCATTAAACAAGGTTGTGTTGTTTTTTTGTCGAAGACAGACAGAGATACACAGAGAGTGAGACATTATGGTGTAATGATAAATCTGTGAGAAAATAGTGTAAGTGAAATTTTCCATGCAGTGTTGAAGGGATGTCCTAGCTCAGTACAGAGCCAAAACAAGCCGCTTTCCGCAGTGAGTACTGCGAGCTCGCCCACAGTACTGTACAAGCTCCTGGCCGACTCCACTCACCCTCTGTTCTCTGACTGCATCCTGCTCAAACCCGTTTAAAGGAACTGCACCGTAGCTCAACATGACTTCTGGAAACATCAGCTCTTCAAAAGCTAATACCTCAAGCTATAAAAAAAAAGGCTTGTGAGAGTCGTCATCGTATTTCATTGTCTTTTATAATCTCTTGAAAATCACTGTTACAAATGAATTTCCATGTCTTCATATTGTGCTTTGACTCCAATCTTGACACATTGTTTGTTTTAGCAAATGCCTTCAAGGGACAAAATATTTGTCTGGCAAAAAGCTTGTTCAAATTCACCCCAACCCCACATCACTTTATATTACATTAGGTTAGATTACATTACATTTAACCTATAATTAGATTCGGAAAATATATTCCCAAGAACAGTATAAAAGGGGCTATTCAACCAAAAACTGCAGTCAAACTCTAACCCCATTACATTGCAAGGTTTAGCAGGGATTTAATCATCTGACAAAGCAAACATTTAGAAACTAAAGGTGTGGAAATGTCCGACAGTGAATGGATACTATTTCCTCGTTTCGATTTTAGCTTTCAGTCAATTGCAAACCATTAAATGCCACATTAGGAGTGTTACTCTCACTCTCAGAAGGAGTCATATCAACTGTGTGCAGATCAGAGGTGTATTGACTGTTTAACACTTAAACACACTCGTGATGTTTTTAAGCCCTTTCCTTTTTTTCGCACTCTTCCTCATCACTATCTTTTCTGTATTTATCACGTGTCACACAGTAACTCTTCAAACAAATTCATGTGCGCTTAATTATGTTTGAAGTGTCGGCAGCCAGCAGTGTATAAATGTGTGTGTGTGCTTGTTAGCAGTCTCCCTCTATTAGGACAGAACGGACAAGTCTATCTTCTGCTGCTTTTTCATTTTCCTATGGAACCAACACAGTTTGATGTTGTCTCCTCTCTGTCCGTCTCTCTCTGTGCTTCATACCGTCCCCCCAGCTAACACTCCTTTTGTTCTCCCTCCGCTCTTTTCTCTCCATTGATTTAAAATATTTTTGTCTATATGTCTTCCCCTCCTAGCCTTTCAATCTAAATCTGAATATTTCAAACTTTATGCCTCTCTTCTCAACTCCATCGGTTTCTTCTTCCACATCTTTCTGAATAACATCGTACCCCTCTGTTTTTGTGTATGTTACTTTTCACTGCCTTCTTTTTCTTTCTCTGCCACTCTCCACACACACCGTGTTGATTCCCTCAATTCTCCTCTTCATCCACCTCCCTGCACTGATGGCGGTAGCACTTGAGACATGGTTCAGAACTCCCTAAGTGCTGCTTGAGAAACATACACACACACACACACACACAGAAGATGTAACCAGAGGCTACCTCAGGGAAAACTTGTAAAGAGGACAGGAGTATTTGCTAAAAGAAAGAGCAAGAAACGAAGATGAAAGCAGAAGTTTCATGACAAAAATATAATGGACCCCAAGGGAAATTCAGAGCATCAAGACAAGATTGAGAAGGGAAATTAAAGGACAGTGAAACCCATTATAAAGAGAAGAATAGAAAAAAAACTGGCGAAAAAAAAAAATAAAATAGGAATGATGAATGAGATGAATATTGTTCCCCTGAGACAGGTTACATAATTATTATGCTTTAAAAAAAGAGATATGTTTAATGTCTTATTTGACAGGTTGTCATGTGACTCAGTTTGCTGCTTCCTGAAGCTGACTCAGGCTCCACTCTGTAACCTAAATTACAATTTTCTGGCTAGGAACAAAAGATGATGTTAACCAGTAAACCTAAACTCCAGACTTCAATAAAGTCCCTTAAGAAACCTACATGCGATGTGTGTGTGTGTGTGTGTGTGTGTGTGTGTGTGTGTGTGTGTGTCCTCTTACTGTGCTGTCCCATGAGCTGGTAGAGCTTGTTCAGTGTCTCTGTGTGTTCAGATGCTGGGTGGTTCGGTGGGTGCTGCTCTGGGCTGTGCCCACACTGCTGGGAGTGGGGGGGCGGCGTCTTACTGCTGTAGCTGCACACAAACGACGGCAGTATGGTCGGATAGTTCATCCCCCCGTTCAGTCGCCCGAGCAGTGCCCCCATGCCCTGGGTGACAACCGACGGGCCGCCACTGCTATTTCCATTTGTACTTCCTCTCCGGACAGGAAGCGACTTCATCTCCAGCTCCTCCCCTCCTTCTCCATCCGTGTGCTCGGCGGTTGCCACGGTGATGGTGTGCTGCCCACCGTTGCTGAGGCGACAGTGCTGGTGCTGATGGTGCTGCAGAAGGTTATGGATCGGTCTCAACCACAAAGCGCTACCCGGGCCTAAGCCTCCGCAGCCCCTGCTGGAGCCGTGGCCGTGTCCGTTACCCCCGCCGTTGCTGCCTCCGCCACTGCCATTAGGATTCACCTTTTTACGCCTTTTACTGGTCAAAGGATAGGAGACATTAATCATAATTAATAAGTGAACATGGGTGGTGAAAGTATTAGGTTTATAGAAAACTGTAATGTTCATTCTTCGTGTGTGCGTTTATGAGTTTTTTATTTAAATGCATCTCTCGGGTTGTGGCTCTCTACAATGCTGGGCGCTATGCATAATGTATTTCTGTGAGATAGGAAATTACCAAAGTACATAATTATTAAACGCTCATAACAAAACACATTTTGGTTTCCTCAAATGACTCATAGAGTGTTGCAAATAGACACAGGAGGACAAGCGAAGACTGTGAACTGCTGGGGAAGGCCATGATTAATTTAACATGGAGAAAAAGTGTGATTATAATTTCAATCAAGGGAATTTTCCTGATTTTATTTTAACAGTCATCCTCGGAATATCAGAGATAATCTTCAAGCATGTGTGAAATGAGTCCAACACAGGTCCTGCACGTTTGACGTCTCAGGCACTGACGGGTTGGGTTGTTTTTCCCGTTAAATTATTGCCTATTACTTCAAATTACTACCGATTTTTTTCAAGTAATTTAAAACTTTTTGTCCGTCAAGCAATATTGAAGCCCTTTGTAAAACATAATAACTTCATTTTGTGTCATCTTTACTGAACTGGACATAGAAAATGAACAATGGCACTAAAAAACGAACCGCCCGTATCTAACCTGTGCCACCCAGAGTATATCCTCTGCAGTCTGCGCGTGAACTTGCGATAAAGGTGGCTGATGTAGCGTAGCATCTCCTCGTAGCATGAGCCCGGCTCGCTGTAGCTGGCGAGCGTCGAGTCATTTGACATGTAGCGAGCACGCTGCTCCCTCATCAGGGCGTTCTCCCTTTGCTTTGTCTCGGAGAACTGGGTGGCGATGACCACGAGGCACAAGTTGATCATGAAGAAAGAGCCCACCTGGGAGGGGGAGGTAAAGGATAGAGCGATAAAGCCGCAGCACGGTAACGGAATCGGAGCAGTTGAGAGCAGATGCTGTTACACATTCAGTATGTGAAACATTTCCCCTTGCTGTTAAACGTCTTCATCAATATTTCATTTGACAAACAACTCACCGTTTGACTTCATCCCTTCTCGAGATGTTACAAGAGTATTAAAACACTGTGTCAACACGAAGCCAAATTAGGGCTTATGTATTATTAAGATCCAGATATTTGACCAGATCTGGGATGAGGAAAAACTGACTTTGTTTTTATCGCTGCTTAGAAATCTTGAAATTTAAATCCTACTCTGACGAGATGTCCTCGACAGGAAGTTAGAAATATCCATCAAGTCTATAAAGAAATGTCTATTTAACAGGCCATTACTGTATGTTACTGGAAAGAGTGATAGGAAATGAGATGAGCACTTTCTCCATTATTTTCTTTTAATTCTTTTCTTTGACAGTTCTCATTTATCTCAATTTCTGTCTCGACCACTGTCCATATGAATCACTCTGTTTTTTTCTTTCAGCTCTTTCTCTCTCCCCCATTTTTCACCCTCTCTCTCCCTCTGAATGTATTATAAGCACTTTAACATCAAACGACAGGCAGGCAGGGAGCTCATACGGCATTGTAATATATAGCTAAGGATGGGATCTTTGAAAATCCCAACAACAGCGTGATAAAAGTGAAATTATACACGATAAGAAGTCTGTGAAGTTCAACAGCGGAGTGTTGTGCACCAAGCAGAGTATAGTGGTTTGCTTTCGAAAGGTTATACCTGGGTTTACCAAAGCAGGACTGAAATGCAAGTACACAAAAATATCTTTAAGGAGCAACAGGTTATACATATGCATGTTTGTTGAGCTGCTGTAGAGCTGCATAAAGAGGAAAGAAATGCGGATTTCAGTTGAGAGTTCAGAGAGTTTTTTTGTCGCAAAACAGTAGGTTTAAATATAATGGCATATATTATTTTCTCATTCTGAACCCACTCATAATTCATGTGCCATGACCCATGTCGGTCCCTGTGGATCTGGGCCAGATATTTTGGACCCAATCAAAAGTGTAGTTTTTAATTCATTTCCTAGTCCTAGTAACACATTCAAATATGAGGAAAGGTTATCGAAAAATGGAAAAAATACAAGAGGGTACTTACGATAATGAGCAGTATAAAATATACAAAATTGTAGAAGGAGTGAGCGTCCATGACATAGTACATGATATCTACCCATCCTTCCAGTGTGATGACCTGGTGGTGAGGACAAAAAGACACAGAGACAGACATTGTATTATAATGAACGGGAAAGTAGAAAAAAAAACATTTCTTTCGTAGCTCTGCCTAGGGGTTTTTTTTTTTCTTCAGATGCACGTGACAAACACACCCACGCTCGGACACACAGACACAGACACACACTCAAAGTACACAGCAGTCAGATGCAGTACATTTCCAATTCTGTTTTTAATGGCTATTCCTCAGAAGAAAGCCCGTGGAGTCCCTCCAACCTCGTACGTGTGTGTGTGTGTGTGTGCCAGGGGACTGACGCAGCTCTTTCATGAAGCCACTATGCTAATGAGCAGCTGAGATGCTGAGACCTGAAAGCGGGGGCTCAGCTCAGCCAAGCCGTTAATACACCTCACCTCTCAACGTTTACACCTCAGCTAGCATAACACATTACAGCATGAAGTGCCACGCAACAACGGCACGAGCGAACGCACGCCGGACGAAAAGTCGAAAACACACATGCAACAGGCGTGCGTGCGGACTTGTGTGTTTAAAAAGAATCATACACAGAGATACCATAAACAGACACCACAGATGCATATTACACACACACACACACACACACACACACACACACACACACACCCGGAGGCGACTAATCCGCTGTCTGCTGGAGTGCTCTCCTTGCAGCAGATTAACAAAAGAGCCGAGGATTCTCATTTCTGAGCAAAAATACACCTGTAAAATCACGGATGGATTACTGACCGGGCATACAAGGCACAGGCCCAGGGGCCCAAAGTGTGAGGGGCCCCCACCTACAAAACAAAATGTCACTCAAGGAGACACGAACCGACCAGGAAGAGACTCAAAACGACATCTTCTTTACAGAAATTAAAGAAAGGACGATTCATAGAAAGGACCGTCATCTCCTGAGCGGCACATGTTACTTTAAATCTTCATGTGTCAAGTCATGTTGTAAAAGTCAGTGATGTGCGTCGCAGGAAAGAGAAGATTCTCAGCTGACACTGGTTTAATTTAAGAGAGACGAACGCGATAACCTGAACAAATCCTCTGCTCCGGACCCACCTTGAAGATCAGAGGTAGCTAGCATAGCATGGAGTCCTGTAATTCATGCTAATGACATACATGTTGAGCAGAGAGCACGTTCAAGTTGTGGTTGGCGAATGGCTTAACCAACACATCGTTATTGAGCCCAAATGGATTTACCTGACAGAGCTGCCAACTGTTTACACTCGGTGGAGTGGGCGGATTCAAAGGTCTGGACCCAGGCAACTAATGGATAGTCTGGCCGAACGTGTGTGAGTGTGTGTGTGTGTGTGTGTGTGTGTGTGTGTGTGTGGGTGGGTCAATAGTCATTAACCCGCAGGTTGATAGAAACACTGGTCTGATAACCCTGAGATGCCTTTGCTCTGCTAGTCCTACATCATCTCCACTGACAGAGGTCAGTTCAGGACCTGGTCCTTAAACCATGGTTCACGGTGGGTTTGACATCTTCCAGTAAAATCAATTGTTATCACACACTAGGTGGAGCCTTATGAAGCCAAAGGCTTGTGGTGGGTCCCCAATGTGACTTGTTAAAAGCTTTTTGTTGTCTGCAGGAATCCCAGGGTAACCCTGAATTAACTCAATTTGGAACCATGGGCTGAAATGTTTTCAAAAACCCTGCACGGAAATGTATAATTCATGTTCTTTATATTTACAGATACTAAGGGAATAAGGCTGTAGACTGGGATAACAAGCCAAGCAACTCATTTAACATTCAGTAGAGTCTTCTTTCTCCCTCTGTCTCTGTATCTCAATCACTTTTATTTCATCGTACTCACTGTTTCTGTTGCTGCTTCCATCCATTTGTCAACAAACATGTCTGTGTTATTCCATTAAAGGTTTCCATTACTACAGGCTTTTTTTAATTTTATTTCTTTTTTAAATCGACAAATAATAACAACTAATTCAAAGATTATTTGCTGATTTTTTTCTCAAATTGTAAAGGAGTTTCCAACTCAATGCTGCGTGCATTATAATTTACATGCCATATAGACCATTTACTAATTCTAAACACACGAACCATAAGAACCAGATGATACAAAGTACAGCTTGTAATCCACTACACCTGAGTGTGCAGGAGAGGCGGATCACTATCTGCCGACTAAACTTACGACCATTGCGCACTACTTTTGCAATCATTTGCATCTACCACTTTAACACTTACTACGGATCCTAAAATACCCATACACACATCAAATACCTGAAGAAAAAAAAACTAATCTCACCTAAGACTCAAAGTGATGCTCGCTAAACCAAGAAAAAAAGAAAATCAACAAATCTGATCTTTAAAGCCTCTAACTGCGAGTTAAGACCAAACCCAAACACACACACACACACACACACACACACACACTGGAAAATTGTGAGTACCTAACAGGGATTAGTATGTCAGTGTGTGTATGTGCGTGTGTGTGTGTCTATTAGACACAGAGACAGATCTATCAGCGTGTGCTGGACAGATCTATTTGATGGGAATTCGTATCACAACAGCACAGACAGTGTTAGCCGAAAAGACTGTGATAAGAAAAAAGCGTTACACGGTCTCCCTGGGGAGCTGGCATCACCAAGATGGAAAAATACATTTCCACAACCAGCATGCAAAGGGGAAATGGCTTTCAGGTCATGATGCATGCCACTCTGATGGCCTGGATGAAGGCATTTCTAAAAGGAAAAAGTCGGCAAATTGCGAGTGATATTGTGAGCTTGTTGGGTTTTTCCAGTGAGGAAGAGAAATAACATTTTTAACATGGTATGTTTAAAAAAAATAATAAAATAAAAAAATGGTCAGGTTAGCCGAGCTACTGCGTCTTTGCTGAATGGTGAATTGAAGCATGTTAACAAAATACAAAAGTGAAATATTCAAGAGCAACTTAACACCATAGGAAGATTTTTTCACTTTTCTCCTGGCTGCAGGGATGTACAGGTGTTCTCCAGGTCCCCATGACAACACAGCACATTTTTTGCAGCTGTGTGGTTTGGCAAAATAGGCTTGAATCTTTCAACCAACAGGGGCATAAAAACACTGCTTTTCTCCCCGGTGTTAAGCTACTCTTTAAAATAAAATCTTCCACAAAGTCTTGTTAACAGCAATACACCGTTTGCGCTCCATGTTTTCGCTTCCACGTCTGCACATTTACCCCTTCTTACCTGGAATATGGCTATCCAGGCGTAGCCGATATTGTCAAAGTTGACAGCTCCCTGGTGAGGGTTGAGGTCCCCGGGGCGACACACATTATAGTACTGGTTCCAGTTAACACAGCCGTTAACACTGGCCCCACCCATTCCAATCAGAGCTGAATTTTGGTGGGGAGCGGCCAATGAGCACTCGGCCCCGCCCTCTGTGTGGTTCGGCAAACTGTGGCAGCGCCGCATCCCGTTCTCGCGGGGAGCCGAGCAGATAAATGGGCTGTCTTCACCCTCCTCGGACAAGTAGTAGGGACTTATGGACAAGTTGTACATACTGGATGGGAAAAGAAAAAGAAAAACAAAAGGCTATGTTACAGCATATTAATTATGGATACATTTAGCTTTTAGATTTAACTTTTTTTTTACAGTATTTTATATTAACAATATCCTGTAGATACACTGAGAACTGCCTAATGTCCATTTTAAGGAATGAACCATTGCAAGAAAATGGAATATACAGAATATGTCATGTGTGATTAGAAACAGGACAGAATTTATTCTTAAGTCAAATACTGATGTGTAATCATTCAGGCATGGGTTAGTCATTGTCTAAAGGTTTAAAAGTGCTTGTACAGAAAAAATAAATAGACAAATCCTCCCCGGGACATTGGCTATGACAGATAATAATCCTTTTGCTTTTGCAGAAAATCACGAACACATTTCTTGCA
Source organism: Bovichtus diacanthus (assembly GCA_943590825.1). Taxonomy (NCBI): domain Eukaryota; kingdom Metazoa; phylum Chordata; class Actinopteri; order Perciformes; family Bovichtidae; genus Bovichtus; species Bovichtus diacanthus. The sequence goes on from CALSBV010012105.1 coordinate 864,769, forward strand.
CTGAGAACAGTTTTGTATGTCTTCTATTGTGTCATTTTTTTTTTACGCTATTTACGGCTCGCTCCTACATTGAAACCTGCATTAGATGTTAGCAAACAATGTAATCGCTCAATGAGAGCGGATATATCATTGAGGTTTTTTTTTTTTTTTTTTTTTTATAAATGGCACACATCCAATCACAGACGTTATCTTAGCTTTGAACAAAACACCTCCGGCGACAACGACCGACTACTACTCCCACACTGTTTTCACACTGTATACACTCAGACTGTGTGTTCTCTTCTTCCACAGCATCTCAATCAGTGATTTACACTCTAATCATAAATCCTCTGAACAACAGAATAATGGGGAAGATGAACCTTGTGTCTTGTAATTGCTCAGTAGCTCCGCAATGAAACATACAGCTTCTGCAATCAACACAGCAGAATGTTAAATGAAGTAGCTTTTGCAGGTCGAGCCAAACATGGAGAATATCTGTCGCTACTTAGTCAAATATCATTTTGTTCTCTTGTTGGGTTTAGACAAATATCATATAATATGTAGGAAGTGCATTAAAAAAAGAGGGAAACCATCACATTGTCCCTAAAATAATGCGGGTGGCGCATACAGTTTGCACACCTCATTTAAAAAGAGAAAACACCACCTATTTAGTAAAAACATGCTTATTATTTTGAGGGTATTTCGCATTTTTAAGCTAAACAGCACGCAGGAACTCAAAATCTTAGCGAGCAAGGCATATATTAGTATCCATGGTGACATCATGTTCCACCATTAGTAGGAAACAGCTAAGTGCATCCCACAGTTCACCTGCTCATATGTACTTTCCCCTTTAAAGTGGAGAGCCCTCCACAACGGTGAGGGTGCCTTTTAGCGGAGTGACAGTCACTCTTAAAGTACGAGTGGGGAGGGACCAGTTTGAGGAAGGATCCCTTTCTCTCCCCTGTGACTGTCTAATTACTGGATGCATTAAAGTCTACGCTACTTTAACGTTGTAGATCGTAAATGTGGGGGAATCTGCAAAGTAACTAATGTTATCAAATGAATGTAGTGAAGTAAAAAGGACAATATTCCCCTCTGAAATGTACTGTAGTGGTGTGGAAGTATACAATAGCAGAAAATGGAAAGGCTTCATTAAAGTACACGCAGCTCAAAATAGTACTTAAGTACAGTACTTGAGTAAACGTACTTCACCACTGATAGTCAGGATTTATATTGTACTGGAGGCCAGGCAACCTTTTGTTCCGAGAGAGAAAAAACAGCAGCCTTGGCTATGAAATATTAAGCCGCTGTCCTCTTTCTGTCTTTCTCTCTTACACACAGGAAGGATACAGCAACATTAACTCTTGTACAATTTGTGCCATTACATCAAAACAGAATTAGTTCAAGGATACCTAAGTGACATGTTTGGCCTCCTGCGGTTGAGGACACTGAGGCAGTTTCCCTTTGTCTTTTGCATAATTTCAACCCCCGCGGCTAAATTGGTGACTGATCTTTTTTTTTTTTTTTTTCTCCCTGTGTATGTGGTAACCCTAACCCCGTTTGTCTCGTTTGGGAAATAGTGGTTGTTTGTCTGTTGCTCTTCTGTCATAAGAGGTATTATATCTTATTTATCAAAAGTCAAGATAAATCTGGGAGCACAGGTGCATCTAATATTTATTAATAAAGTGAGCAGTGTAGAAGGAAATGCAGCTTCCCCGAGTCTGCACCTTACCAAAGTTTTTCTCCGTTTTGGGTCAGTAACAATGTCATTTTCTGTTTTGTCAATCAGATTTGGGACTTTTATCACTTCATTCCTGAGTTCTGTTGAGTAATTTGCTGTTATGCTGATTCTACCTGAAAGGTAGTTAAAGTGTCAATTATCCTGTCCACAAATCTTTATCTTCTTCTTTTTGTTTTATTCTAGGGACATGGATCTTATCTGGAATATTATAATTTTAGTTTTTTTCTTTGGGTTTACAGTCACGTCCCACAAGCCCACGTCTGCCAACATTTCTCTCTCTGTCCTTCCCTTCCTCTCCTTGCTTCCTCCTGCATGTACGCAAGGCCATACGGTGGTTTGCATCCCGAGGGCCGACCGATGCCGTTGTGTACTCTCACAAGTTACAATTTCTGTATTTTTGCTACAGGCAACAGCTGACTGATACACCATATGACAACACCACCCAACTCAAGAGAGACAAAAGGAGAGAAGCAGGATGAGAAAAAAGAAGAAGAAAGATGAAAAGGGAGAGAAGAAAGAAAGAAAAGAAAGAAAAGAAAGAAAGAAAGAAAGAAAGATCACGTTTGAGTTAAGTGAGCTGAGCGTGTTTGAAGATTCCATGTGTACATGCTGGAGGCAGTGCTGGTCACCATATGGATGTGGAGGACAACACTTGCAAAGCAGGGTGTATGTACCTTTTCTGTTCGGGTGAAATAAAATATTGTTTGCAACTTCTAAGTCTACTGAAGGAGTTTGTATTTTCTGCTCATCTCTGCTTTCTCTATACTCAAGAAAAAAAGATCTCAAAAACAGTCCTATTCTCACTCTCACCAAAGTGCTTCTTCCGTCAAATCTCATCTAGATGCGACAATGGTCATGAGGAGGCTAATTCCTGGGATCATTTGTGCTAATTTCAGCCTGGAAGAGAAGCAGGAAATGCATATACTGTGTCACAAGTGCCAGTGTCTTACGTTCTGATGTCCTCTCCCAGGAAGCAGCGGTTGCGCAGTAGCCCCGCCCACAGCTGGACTCCCACAATGCCAAAGATGAAAAAGACAAAGAAGCAGAGGAGAAGGACATTTCCCAGCATGGGCAGGGTGTCCAACAGCAGTGTCACCAAGATTCTCATACCTAAATAGTGGGACACAAAAAGTACAGATGTCATCAGAAAATTATGATTTTCACATCATTCATAGACAGTCGAGTTTTCGCATGTGGTGCAGCAGCTAGCTTTTTACTAGCCCTCTGGTCAACCCACACCCTGACAACCTCTATTGATCTTGGAACTCACAACTTCACCCCCCCGAGCCACTATAATTACATACATGTTATGATGATATTGAAAGTGGCAGTTTGACATTATTTCATCCTCTGGGATTTGAACTCACAGCTAGTATTATCTAACCACACGGGTTCAACATCCATCTCCAGTTGTCAGATGCGTTTAGCGTCAGCAGAGTCGGGGATCTAGTCCCTGAGGTCCCTCACAATGTTTTCTGTCCCCTTTCACATACATATCGCAGCCTTGTCACAATGACCACACTTACAGTATGGTAATTTGTATAGCTTCACTGCTAATTTGGACAGTGGCAATGATACTCGAGCTGGAATCTCCTTGAGTCTCCAAAATCTAATTTCCAGGCTGTTTGTGCTGTGCCACCGCAGGAGAAATGTTTCCCTGAATCCGTTATCATTTAGTGACGCATGAAAAACAAAAAAAAAAGAGCTTTTTTGGTTTGCTGGAAAGTTTTAAAGTTATCAGGAGGGGCCTTCACTGCACTAATATTACCAATAAAAATGTAATGAATTTGGAGGGAAAACAAACTCATAATAACTACTAACTAACTATCCCCGCTCAGAGGGAATGACTCATGAGCATTTAATGTGCATCGTCTTGTTTATCTTTACTCTCGTGTGCTTCTGTGTGCACTCATAAGCCCCAAAGTTGCTTTCCAGAACATACTTTCTAGTAGAAAAACATGAAATCTCCTAAAATGGGTTTTTACTTTAGTCTTCACAGCATGGGATAGCGAGACATAAGAACAAGTATACTCTAAATGTGTCCATCGTTCATCCAACCATGCATCCTTCCTTAAAGAAGTACTGATCAAATCAGCTGCAGATCGAGAGTGACATGTGAGATAATGTGTTTATGTGAAATATGTGACAGCCAGGCAGGTGGGGGTCAATCCATCAAACCATTGCTCTAATGAGATGTGGTCACGGCTTTGGAGTGGAACAAAAAAACAGTAAATTGATTAAATTCCCAGTTTCAATCGTTATCTCGTCGCCGTTCTGTCTCATATGATCTTGTGTTCTGACTTATATCTAACACTTTTAACATACATATCTTCCTGTTTGCTGTATATCTGTCAACTGGCTATTCTCTATATTTCCCATTTCTACGAACATAGAGGTTGTTACAGAGGGGGCAAAATGAGAAAACCCTACTCTGATGATATTTCTCATCATAAAAGAGTATGTCTATGTGCAAGCTTGACGTAGACAGCAATGCTCTAGAGACACTAGAGTATTACTGGTGTGAATACAGCACATAGAAATGTACACATGCACACACTGAGTAAACAGTGCGCAGATGCCTTACTATAGAGGCATCCGTGTAAAATCGGCTCAAACACAAACATCCCACAGCATTGAGAGAATAATAATTTCTTTCTCCATACACCATTTTGGTTACGGAGATGTGATTTCAGCAATACACTGAATTGCATTGCTTAGAACAATACAGACGGGGTTAGAAAATGGAAAAGAGATTTAAAACCAGATTGACATTGCGTTCACTCCCAGAGTTACAATGCACTCTGGTAGGTTTAATTAAACTAATGCAATGTAATGGTCTGGACTCGATGAGAGCATTTGAAACAGAGAACGGCAACTATCCAGAAAGTCACGCCACAGGGATAAATTACATTTCCTGTGGCCTGGATTTCTGAGGAAAAAAAATAACATTCATTATTTCAGCTGGTAAGAAATGATGGGGGGGTGGTAATATTGGAATAATATGAAAATCCTAAAATAAGTCAAAATGTTGTATGTTTTCTTTCCTTTGAAATGATGTGGAACGAAGCAGGATTGTGGATTTGGGCCTTAATCTTTGAGAAGATTTTTTAATAAAGTCTTAAAATTGCTTCTTAGATTAGATCTGGGAGGAATATGTTAATGTGTAATCTTTGTCATCGGTAAACAGGCAAATGACTATGATGCACAAATGGCTTTCCACAATTATTTTGTGTATGCATTTCTGTCACGGTAAAACATGTGCAATGTGTGATAGTATCTGTGAATAAATAAATAAAGGAATGATATGAAATAAAGAATTATTCAGAACAGTCAGGTTCTGGTTTTCTGCAAAAATATAGACAGTATAATGTAGAATGAGCATAGTGGTGGCTAAATTCAGCATTAGCTGGGTTATATTGCCCTTTGTGGACAAAACAATAATGCAACGTCAATATAGAGAAGTGGTAAAAAAAAAAAAAAAATGATCAAGTACTTAAATAATCTACCAGCAAACTATGACAACACTACTGAACACAGACAGGAAACCGCACAATGTCTAGCCGTCACCAGTGTTAGATTACAAATGTCCAAACACCATTTCCCATAAGCCCTAGATGTTCGATGGCTTAATGTCATGGATTGACAGAGGAGGCGAGTATGTCAGCGGGTCGAGGGGGCGCGGCTAGCTCAGAAATGTCTGTACCAGCCGAACAGAGAGGGATGAAGTACAGAACAGATTACAGCTAGAAAGCAGAAGAAGAGGAAATTAGAAGAGAGTGTAGGTGAGTTTTATTGATATGGACACAACCAAGTTACAATCGCGTAAGTACCCGTGCTGCCGCATTTTTTTTTCACGGGAGCTGTAGTTTTGGCTCACAAAGTAATTGCTGTGTGGCCCAGAGAGTTCTGCTCATTGTATCTAGGCTACAGCACAAAAACACATTTAACATCTGTCTAACAATGAATACTTCCCATCCATTTAGGCAGAAAGACAAACAGAGAGACGGAGTGATTGCAGAATGGTTAGAGGCAAACAGACGGTAAGTAGGGAGGGAAAAACTTTGGTCTGGCTGCGAGCCACGCTGGCTCGCTCCCAGAAACACTCCATCTCTGATCACAATTCAGATGAAAAAGAAAAGAAAAGATAAGATGGAGTCCAAAAGGGAGAAGAAACATTGGGTAAGTAAGCTAGTGTTAAACATCCTCGGGGTGAGTATGCATGTGTCCGAGGGCTTTGGGGTATGTTTGTGTCTTTTCTACACTGACCTTGAGTTTCCAGACCCAAAGAAATACCTCTCATTGTAAGTCCATCCCTCTCTCTTCTCTCCGTCTACCGCCCTGTGTCAGACCCTTGAGGGAGCAACTGAAAACTTGTCACAATAAATAATACAAGTTTCTCTTCACCTTGTCTATGGCTCTAAAGATGTTCCTCCGGGCTATTGTTAGCTTTGCGATAAGGTTACATTTTCAGTCCTCACAGAGGTAGAACAACACAGTCATTGTGTGTGTGTGTGTGTGTGTTCCTGCGTGTGAGACTGTGATGATAGCTTGAGAGAAACAGACAACCTGCCATGCTTTATGATTGCGTTTGGTCTGTCTGCAGTGCCCAAAGCAACCACACACAAACTGAAACACATGCGCACATACTTGTACAAACATTTAACGTCATCATTTACCAGGGAGAATCTCGGATCCTACTGTGTCACGTGCTAACAACTGGCTTTATTTGGGGAAGCGGGGTCATCAAGAGTCTTTTTTTGCTGCATCTATAATCCTGACGACAGGATTTTTTTTTTAGAAATTGTGTTTAATGAACAATAAAATCTGTTTAAGCTGTAAAAAATACGAAACAGATTGACAGCAGACGGACACAGCTGTGTGTACAACAAGAAAGAAATAAAGAAAGAAAGGTTTAAAACTCTGTGTAGAAAGCTGTTTTTACGAGAGGTGCATTGACCAAAATGGCTACCGATGGTGGCAGCCTGAAACTGAAAAAACAGCTTGGCTGCCTGCCTAATGTATTCTGGTTAATAATCTTGTACGTTGTTATGACACCATTGTCTAGTGATCCTCTTTCGCTGTAGATTCATGGCCACTTCTGTCACAGAGCTTTTAGGAAAATGAAAAACTATGTGCAAGTTCTCACTCAGCACTGGCACAGTACAACTTCTGGAAGTGAGATTAAAGCAAACATCAAGTCCTGGATCATCGGCCAATTTACTGTTAAGTAGTGAGAATACAGACACCAAAATATTCTTCTTGCCTTTCCTAGCGTTCAATGCAGGTGGTTGACTTTACACAGCATAGTATCACAGTGATCACAGGGGAAAAGCATATACATCAGGAAGTTTTGTGTAGGATAGTGGAAAGTAACATTTTCATAAATTCTGCAGCAGTTAATGTCCTACCAGCTAAATTCATTCATAGATGGCTTGACGAAGAACAGTCAGGGCTTTGAGCGGATCACTAATGTGTGCTGAACTGTTAACATTCACCAAAAAAGTTCTAAGGTTCAAACATGGACTTACTTGGTACTCTGTTGATGGCCCGCAATGGCCTGAGCACTCGGACGGTACGGATGGCTGACAGACTGGCGTTATGGCCATCCAGAGAATACTCCATCACCCTGAAGACGCAGTCAGAGAAAGGCAGTTTCACTTCATGTTCTTTACTAACATGCACACAGATATATGGACACAAAGCAACAACAAGAAAAGCAGAAACATATACGAATGCTTATAATGGCAGCTACCCACATAATTACTGTACATGACATTTAATTACATAGAGTCAAAAGTTCTTTTTTCCGTCTGTATAGTCTACATTGCAGCACCCAAACATCATAAATGTGACAAGTAGGCTTATGGTCTTAATTGTGTTGGTTTCTTGTTCTCTGCCCTGTGATTGTGCCGGCTGTGTGAGGAGTGTGTGGTCATACTGGCTCGGCCCCTGGAGCGTGGGAGTATTTAAAGGAATGTCTGCTGCCGATTGGGTCCTGCCATCGCCTCAGCCTATATACGGTCCCCAGCCTCCAGTCCGGGAGTGCAGAATGTACTCCTCCGGGCTCCAAAGTATAGGTCTTGGTTACTGATAGGACTGATACCGACTGGTGTTTTCACCTTTATTGTATGGTGCCATTAAATGTACAACGAATGGTTCAACTGCAGCATTCTATTGAAGCGACAATTGATGTGGATACATGAGGTCATACATCCATCTGACCTCCTGTTTTATCACGTACAACAGGAGGTTGGATCGTTGTTGGATCGTTGATCATTGGATCGATCTACAGATTCAGATTGATGGATCCTTGCAGCCCTTTTAATTAGCGGACCAGTTCTTGAATTATGGACCACAACGTGTTTTGTGAAGTCACAATGACCTTATAAACCTTTGACCACCAAATTCTGATCAGTTCATCCTGTGGACGTTTTTGCCCGATTTAATGGAATTCCTTCCTTCCTATCACATAGACGAGAATGGGACAGACGTGATGTCACAGTGACCTTGACCTTTGACCACCTAAATCTAATCAGTTCATCCCTAGATCCAAGTGGAGGTTTGTGCCAAATTTGAAGAAATTCCTTCCAGGTGTTCCTGAGAAATTGCGTTCGTCAGAATGGGACGGACACACGGGGAACCAGAAAACATAACGCCTCAGGCCACAGCCAACACCGGTATGAAGGCATAAAAAAAACAACACACCCACTGTATTTCAGGGACACTTCTATTTTTGATAATGACAGGATATTGTGAGGAGCGATACATAAACACACCCACCGGCATAAACACACGCACCTGTGTCATGTGTGAGCCGTGGGTAGCCATATTTAGTCGTCTGTGAGAGAAACCGTGCGTAAGTGTGCGCGCTTCTTTGTGTGAGATTCGTCCGATTGTTTACTTTGTGTTCAGCAAAGTGCTAATTTATTCCAAGCAGACTGCTATCGTCTAGCTGCAGACGACAGAAAGAAACGGAGCAATTTGTGGGTAAGAGCAAGAAGCATTGCGGCATACTAACCCTGCCATGACGATGACAAAGTCAAGCTGGTTCCACTTGTCACCAAGGTAACAATTGGGGCCAAAAATTCCCAGGGCCACCATCTTGATGACCATTTCCACAGCAAAGAAAGCAAAAATACAGTCGTCCAATACCTGAAAGACACGGTGAGAAAGAGAAGCACACGGATAGAATTACAACAATAAGTTAAAGAGGAAAGGAAATTCTTGCCAACAGAAAAAGGTCAGGTTCTTGTTAAGTTTTCCTCATCAATATGGAGTCCCATTTTAAAAGAAGCTGTGGAGGTGCCAGTGGAGGTTGTCTGAAAATAAATTCTTGTCTCCATTAGTTAGTTTCATCCCAGCAGGGAATAGCTCCGGCTTAGCATGGTAGTGGCTGTGTCTCAATTAAATAGACATCTACCAAAGCAAAAAGAACGTCTGAATTTAAATATAATGAGCACATCTCAGTGCGCCAAGAATCAACATTGCTCTAACAGCGAGAGCATGTTGAAACAGATGAGACAAGCGAGACAATAAAAAGAACGAAGGACGTTTTCATTACCGTTTGTTTACAAATTGCACTTAATATTGTTATTGCTCTTCCTGTCACTTCACAAAAAGCTTAAAGCAGAATGTGAAAGCGATCCCTGGCGTGAAAAAAAGAAACGTTTTACTTGCGACACAAAAGTCTGATGCGTCCTATAAATTTGGATAGGATGTTGTTTTTGGAATTTGGCACGTGACTTTACAGCGAGGCGCGTTTATCTGGCAAGAAGACGTCACCAAGGTAAGCGACATATTTTCCCATGCCATTACTACCGTATGGAAACACGTTTAGTGCACATAGCCTGGCACGGCCTTATACAGGCAGCACTGAGGTTACTACTGTGAATGTTGTGTCATTTGGTTTTTTTTTATGGAGAGAAAGCACAAGAAATCAAGAGTGAAGGCGTTACCCTGACCTGTAGGATGCGGCACCACTCTGACTGGCAGGTGACGTCTTCACAGGGCTGGAACATCCCCAGAGTCACGCAGTTGAGCAGAATCACCAGCATGGAAAAGTGCTCGAACCACGTGCAGGAAGTGGTTAAGGCCAAAACACACTGGATGTAACTTGTTGTATACATAGCACTGTTCATTTCAGGGGAGATGCCATCCACTTCATAGGAGAGCGACAACTAAAAGCAATCAGATGGAGTTGGAAAAATCAAACAAACTGTTCTCAGTCTGCTTTTAAATCATGGCGATGTTGCGTCATCAAGGCTGGGGACAGATTTTTTCTGTAACACCACTTCCAGCGCTGACAACTAGGGCAGGCAAACCACACGCGGGAGCAACATGGTCCAAACACTCAAGACAAGCAGTGAAGCCGGGAGCTCCAGTCCTCTACACATGACATAATACGATATACAAGAGATGTACAGTATAAGCATAGAAATGTACATAGAAAGTTGCTAAAGTCAAAGGAAAGGATCAACCACGATGCAGCATAAGAGCATGTGAGCAAACAAACACTGGAACCAGATGCCAATAAGACGTTTTTTTGTGCGAGTCTAATGCACATAACTGGTCTAATAATGGCCCAAAGGACTGGATGCTAATCTGTTTACGGGCCTTTTCACAATTTCGCAAATAAACATTGTAATGGGTCCATGTGTCTACTGTACATCCTGTTGACTCGTTTGCTAATGGTGATCAATGAAAGGAAGTATATTCCAGAAAAAAGGCGTCGGTCAGAATTACGGATGGCAAATGTGCGGCCCTACACATTTGTGGCAATTCATTTCAAGGTATGAAATCTCTCTTCGAGATGTGCTTTGTGAAGCCCACTGAGTCCTACTTTCTTCGACGAAGCACAACATCAAGGGTATAAAAATGTCAGACGTCACCTCTGACCTGACTCAAATAGCACTTGTGAGTAATCTTTTGTTGACTTCCTTTTTCTTGCGTTATCCTTTCATGATCCTTTTTGGACTCCCAGGGAGATTATCTATTTAGGACAAAGCAGTAAGTAAGAGAGGTCACCGTCGACAGCGGGCTTCTCTTTCCTTTCAGTTTACCTTACATACCTCAAAATGTAATCCATCTATAAAGGAACGGAGTCAAAGTTAGAAGATGTCCCTTCGTCATAATGAGAAATAATAATAATAAACACAGAGCAATCAAAGAGTACAAAGAGAGCATGAGACGGAGTGATCGGAGGACGGGAAATGACGAGGAGAACAAGAGCAGGAAATAGCTTTAAAAACTGTATGCTGCTGTTTTTCTACTTAAGTTTGGCTTTTGTCCCAGAAACACATGCTGATGTGTGCCCCGAGTTGCAGTGTTCAAGTTTTCCCAGGGTGAAAAACTGCTCTAATTAGGAAGAGAAGTTGTAGCAGAAAACAAATGGTGACCACTGTCCTCTTCATTACTCACACACAGACATTCAGTACATACAGATTCAAAAAACACACAAAATTAAGTTTATGTCTCACAAGGACAATCGGGACTCTGTGATCAGAGGCCAAGACAGAAGTTTGTATCAGCGAAAAAGTCTGACCTAAAACTTTTTTTTTCTGCAGTGGCTGTTACAGTAAGAGGTAATTGGTCTACTATAGTCGTGGCTATAACCTTTAATTTATCCTACACTAACTGCAGCTTTTCCAGTCTCATGTGTTGAAGACTTTGTTTAGATGTCACTAGGCGATGATAGTGCAGAGCGCACAATCTTAACATAGAACTTTTAGTCTACACAGGAAAAAATCATGAGACTTTGGGTGCAATTAACGTCCCTTGTGATCAGTGACGGACATTAAACACAGAGTCTATTATGTCATGTGTAATGTCGTGAAACTGCACATTGAAAGTGCAATTCAACATGTTGTATAAAGTCCCACTTCAGGTGTACAATAATCAAATGACATTTAAGATACGAATAAGAAATGTTAGTGACATTATAGCAAATGTAAAAAGTAGAGGAAAATGCATCTGCCACTAAATGAATAAAAATCTATTCAAATAAATACATATAATGTAAAAAATGTGGGGGATATAGCACAAAGACTATGTCAACGAGGACTCTCGTATGAACACGAGGCTTCCTACACCCTGAGGCTTTGGCACTGGATGTTGTAACACCAATCAGGATATGGGAAAAGTGGATTTGAGAGTATTTATTATATAAACTGAGGAGACCAACATCAATTGTTTATGTGTTGTTCATTTTAAAAGTAATTTCTGGACAGGGAATAACAACAGCAAACAGCCCTTTGGAAAGTAATTGGTTAAATATCTCAATCATTTTTGCAGAGGCAATCCACAAGCAATTTCCTAAATGTGCAATTTACATTCTAGGACCAAAATGAAATATAAAAATAGCATATTGTCTTTGCGGCTCCCTCCCACACACAATCTGCATGACAGTCCATTTGTACGTCTGACAGAGGATTTCCTGAGCGCTGCCTGCCACCACTCACCTATGTCGGACCGCTTATTTAACCCAACCTGACAAGTGCGCTATGTGCTCTGCCAAAATGCCACGCCGTTACTCGCCCTGCTGACAAAAGGCTGTGTCCACTGGCAGGGAAGTGAAAGATATATATGAGATAGATCAATTAAAGCTCAACTGTATTACATTATTTTATAACCGGACGGTGTCTATCCAGGGATGCAATGACCATCTGAGCATAAAATCATATACTCACGCTACTTATATTCAATGGTGGAACGTAGTAAGTATATAATCAAGTACTGTATTTAAGTACAACATTGAGTTACTTGTACTTTACTTGAGTATTTACATTTTTGCTCTTTCTACAGCTACTCCACCACAGAGGTAAATATTGTAGTTTTTTTCAGAGGTAAATATTGTAGTTTTTACTCGGCTACATTCATCGGACAGCTTTAGTTACTTTTCAGACTTTCCCCTTCCTGTCCAGGGAAAAGCATGCGTCTCCACATGTGGTGGTTTTGAATGTTTCTGATACAATGAAGGAGAAAGTATTCCTTTGTGGGTTTTGAGAAAATCCTCCCACTTCTTAAGTTAAATAAACCATTAAAAAAACCCATCATGGAGCAGTTGGATAATGCATCAGCACAGAGCTGAAACAAAGGGCTGTTTTCATGGTGACTATTTACAGATATGTGCATCTCACAGGACGGCGAAGCCACAAACATGTTCAATATGATGAATTGCAGTAGATTAAACTACCCAACAGTATATTAAGTAGTTAGAATTACCACAACCTTAAACATATACTGCGGTAAAATGCAAGTGTAATATTAATGCAGCAGTAATATTAATCCAAAAACATCAGAAATAATAGTAAAACGCTGACAGGGAACATTTTACTGCACAATCAGTACTTTTATCTGATAATACTTACATACTTTCACTTAAGTCGGGTTTTGAATAATTCTTCCACCACTGCCTATGTGTATATCTCCTGTTTCTCACAATTGAACGTGCTAATGTTGTGACACTTAGGGAATCTCTCTCGGTCTGCTCTCATTTCTAGAAAAGAGGGTCTCCGCCAATGCGCCAAGCTCCCACTGCTGTGGTATACGGCAGCTGGATATTCAAGTTATCAGAAGCAGTGCTACCGTGGGAGGCAGAAAGAATGTCGATTATGCTCTGGAGACACCTTTGAAAAGAATGAGGGGGGAAATAAATCTGAGCAGTTAACATTTTAAAGGGTGCAGTGTGTGAAAGGGGACCGGTGGCGGGCAGATATGGTATGTCGAAGGGGCAGGTCAGTTCAGAGGCCACGTTCACACAGGGAGCGTTGCATTTTATTCCGTAATTCTGCCAAAGCAACAACAGCTCTGAGGCACTACGGCTGTCGCCTGTGTTGTATGCACCCCGTCTACAAATGAGTTAGATGTGTATTTGGCCATTACAGCAGTGTAAAACATGTGTTGTAGTGCCCTCGGGGAAGTGGCAATAAAAAATTGTCGATAACATTGCTACAATTGTGTTGTTGTGAGCGTTAATGCAAAAAGAGGGAAAGATCCAAACACAAGGAAAATGCCTTGGGTCAGTCTATCAATATACATACACACACCCACACACACGCACGCACACACACGCACTAAGTCAAGCCGCGTAAGGTCGATCCTTCCTTCAGAGATGAAAGATTTAGTAATCTGCGGCAGAATTAAAATGAGAGATTTGAATATTCAAAGAATCCGTCTCTCCCTCTCTCTCGTGTTGCTCTGTGCCCTCCTGTGCTCTGCTTTCTCTAATTCCTCTTTAATCTCCACAGTCAACACCTCCTGAGCCCTCTTCTGTCTTCAGCCTCGCGCGCACACGAACACACAGACACACACGGATGTATGGCAGCGCGTCGAAACACACACGCAATAACGTGTAAGTCCTCAAAGTCAAGCCGGGCTGTCCCTGCAAAGCGAGCTTAGCGTACTCAGCGAACTCAATGATTTTCTGTACACAACAAAGATCCTGGGGTTTTTCAAATTGTGTTTTCCTCACAAGCTCAAAATCAGAAGTATATTTATGTTTTTCCTATGTTGCTATGAGCTAGATCAAATATAATGTGCATTGGTTGGATTTCTTCCTCCGGCAGTGACAAATCCAGGCCTGGCACACAATGCTCCCGGTCTCACTTGTTAAGGTCGATTTATGCCTCAGCACTCTGAGCAAATCAAATGAGGGCTCGGTGTCGTGTTAAACTGGACGCGAGGGATCGCGGGTATTCATAAGTCTAGCACTAGCGCCGTTAAATATACCATTTATCACTGGTCCATATAAAAGGCCCCACGTGCCCTCAAAATCACTTTTGACACAGTTTGGGTCAATATAGCTCGGACGCAATACTGAGTTAACTTAACCCAGTCCGAAGGGCTTGTTTTGACCAAGGTTCAATGTGGAATTCCCGAGCCAGCTGCTCCAAAGAAATAAGGGGGCAGCATTTCACCTCTAAACTGGGACACGTGGTATCACAAGACTGGACGGAGCGGAACTGTCAGTTAGATGCTGATTGCAGCACGTCTTTGACACAACGTCCACACTGTTACCTCTTCACACTCTGTTGATAATGTTAGTTCATTGTTTTAATGTTTTATGTTTCAATTCTGGCATATTGCGTATATACAGTATATGGGTTGATGATATACTGACTCATGATTTTGAGTATGTACTAAGATTTTGACTAGGAGCACGGGTAAGTCTAGAAACCATTTAAATTGTCATTATTAGTAATGGCGCAGAGTAACTTGTTATATTTAGTTCATTTTTCATCTACTGGAATTTGACTTTAAATGTGAAGCAGACGCAGGAAGTTCTGCCTAATTTATTTGTCACAGATTTAATGAATTTTCTGTTCCTTCGTGGAACCTTCAACCGGACCAGAGAGCCTACAATACTTTTTATTGACTTGGTTTATGGTTTTATCAATACCTTATCTTTTCAATTAGAGCCACATTGTTCCGTCAGTGGGCACAAAATCTGTCTACTGGAGCGTTTCGTCGTCTTGCTCAGCGGCAAGATTAACTTACGTTCTGCTTCATGCATTTGTAAGAGTATGGAAGGAGATGGCAGATTGCAAAATTAGACATACACATGCACACACAGTAATTAACACTGTTAAGGAGAAACAAAGTGTAGAGGATGATGGAAAACTATCAAAAAAAGACAGATATATGGAGCATCAATTTATTTGTGACTGTATAATGGAAACCGAATGACTCAGTGTTTATCTCCACCATCTGCTGCGCAAATATGTAACAATAAAAGCCTTCCAAGGTAAACAAGACTTGAATATTGCAATAAAATATTAAGCATTTGTAAGAGCCTGTGAATTAGTACCACGCTCTCTCATAGCAAAGTCTCACACCTACAGCGACTGTGATAACACTGACACACAAGCGAACATACACACACACACACACACACACAAATGCATAGTGCTTGCATACACGAGTATGCTCAGGGTGAAACATGGCTTGCAGGTTGTGTCTTGCCCTTTCTTTTCCAACTGGACATGAAAAGCACAGTTTGCCATTGTGCACGCACACACACACAGGAATATTTAGACACGATGCAAGACAACAACAATTGCGCTACGCAACCTCTCAGGCGTACGTGGATGCCCACCAGCATGAATCCACTGGAGGTCTCAGAGCACACACACACACAGTGTCAAGCCCACTTCACAATGCATACACAGAGTCAAGCCCACTCCAGTCGAGCTGTCAGGTCGGTGCCGGTGCACACAGGGAGAGAGCGGAGGGGAGGAAGGAGGGCGCAGCGAACAACAAAGGACCAGCCAAGCACTACAGACACATAAATGTCCAGTTGTCAAAGCAGTGAGTGCACAAAATGACCAAAAAAAGAGCACATTATCGGCTGTTTTGTCTCTTTAACTGTTTCCATCTCTTTATTCCACTTTCATGACTCCCTCCCTCTTGTGTTTTCATCTCCCCCCCCTCCTCCTCCTCCTCCCCTCCTCCTCCCCTCCTTCTCTATCCGTCCATCGGTGTTAAAGAGGAGCTATAGTGTTAAGTCTCAGCACACAAGCAGAACTTATCCCTATAGGCTCCACGGCTCAGTGCCCGTTGTTCTGCCATAAACTACAAATTTGAAAATTGAAATTCGGGACAGGGGAGCTGGGGGTGGGCATGGTCACATGGCCACAGTGGGCGTAATTCATGAAGGCTACAGACATAACGGAGCCTGTCTGTGGACAAGACCAAAATAACGTTTCACAAAAATCAGTATTTAATGTTTTCATTAGGCTATAACGGAGGAAAACTCGAGATTTAGTATAATTTCTTTGGGACAAATAGGACAGGATTCGGGATTTGGGACTGTCCCAAATTTCTCCAGACAGAACAACTAGCCTCTTCAAAGGGGGAGTCTAGCTGTGAGAAGAAAAGATCTGTGCAGATGTGAGCAGTCACAGTTAGTGGTCACAATTTACGGAGCCTGAAGCCCATTGGCTGTCGCTCTCCTGTGTCAGGAGAAATTCCTCAGCCGAGCAGATTAATTTCAACCTGTCTGTTTTGCTTTGTTTTGTCTCATCCCGCTGAGTTCGGAGCTAAAGGAGAGGTAGTAATTGAGAATGAGTGAGGTTTAGATCAGTGACCAGTCACGCAGAAGTTAACTCTGCCGTGGAGACAGATGGCTTGGGGGGAAGCAAATTTATGCATCCATACACACAAAGATAGAGAGATGGAGAAATAGAAACAGACTCGTCTGCAACACTGAAGTGCATTCTTAAAGTGGTTTGGGGTTCAATGGAGCTCGCAGAGTAACTATGTTGGTACATTAGAAGGGAGAACGTGGGAAATAAAAAAGAAGAAGAAGAAGGGGAACGACTGTATTCACATCTTTTTGTAGAACGTACTGTATGTGAGAAGTAAAAAATGGGAAACATATTTAGACGTAAGTTTGTATAAAACCTTATATATTGTTCACCCAATACAAGCATCTACTTCTTTAAGGTACAAAAGTTATACTTGATATTTGACCAAATAATATCCCCCCCAACCCCCAAATAAGTTAGCTTTTAAAATGGTACAATTTTTATGTTAAAACTGTGCAAAAAATGCAAAAGAATTCACAAGCTTAACTTGCCTTTGAGACTTTCTGACCCCTTGCAACCCCAATAGTGTATTTCATGTTCATGTATTGAAATTGCAGGAATTTTAATCTCAAAACAAGGTTATCTCTCCCTCTTTTCTTCCCTCTATCCCCCTCCTCAACACCCTTTTCACCCCTCCCTCCTTGACCCCCCCCTTCCCCCCCCATCCCTCCCCCCCCCCCCCCCTTCCCCCCGCCACCTTCATTTCACTCTGGACTCTTAGCCTTTCACCTCCCTCTCGTCATCTTAGCCTGCTCCTCCATGTACGTTCTCTTCCGTCCTCTTTGGCAATCCATTTCTCTGAAACCCCCTACTCGTTTTTCATGCCCCAGTCCATCCCTCTTTCATTAGAGGAGAGCAAACTCAATCCCATCAGATGTAATAACCTGATCACACTCTCTCCTCAGGTCGACCAGCAGGTCAGCAGTGTGTGTGAGTGTGTGCGCGTAAAAGCAAATGTGTAGGCCTCTTTGTGTATATGAGGAGCATACTTGTTTAAGTTGCAGTGTCCCTTGTCCTTTCCATATCTGCTTTGTATATTGTTACTATATCAGCTGGTATTATGAAACCTGACTGACAGTGGTGACAAGCTTGTGTCAAAATGATGCTGTATGTGGTTTTAAATAGCTACTGCAAACCCGAACCTCCTGGGTGAATTAAGTTAGACTCTATATTCATATTTTGAATTTTTGGAGAATGCTGCTGCACTGTAATTCTATTTTGTTAGCTCCAATCTTTGGTCCAGACAGAGAAAATGAGAAATACAATGAAAATATTAGGTCGAAAGACATGCGACGATTTAACGCTCCAACATTTTTGGTTTAATGTCTAAATGAATATTTCATTTCAGAAGAATCCTCAAACAATTTGTAGTATCTTGATTTCATGTATTAAAAAAGAAAATCCTTATTTGCCAGTAATTCAAATGCATTTGCAGTATCTTACTGTAGAAACCTTTTCACTGATTTGTTGGTTAGCGAGTCTCAGAGGAACTCATTTCTGCTTCATCCAAGCAGCGGCCATGAAGAGAACAGCTAAGTTCAGAGCTTCTCTAACCGCCGGCATTGCCCGAAAAAACCATCCGAGGATGTTTGTCCTGCTTCCTTCATCACTCCATTCACTGTTAATGAGCTCTGTTCCCCCTCTGCTGTCCTTTCTTCCCTATTTTTTTTTTACCCTCTACCGCTCATCTTAAAACTTTGTTGTGAATCTCTGCTCTGACCAAAATCTGCTCTTATTCCCCGTCATGTTCCTCTTTTCCTCCCTTTCCTAACTCCTCCATTCTCTCCATCTCCGTTTCTCTTTCTCACTCTGTCGACGTGGCAGTGGAGTCCTTCCAATCCAGATTCCAAGCCGAGTTGGATTGGGATGATTGTTCATTTATTTCACCATCTGCCACAGAAAACAAACGCACGCGCGCACACACACTCTCTCTCTACCATTACCTCGAACCCCCCCCCGCTGTGATCACTGCTTTAAGGATTTGGCCAACAGAATGACTAGTTGCCGCATGTGTCACGCAGCGTGTTGTGTGCGTGTGCTTCTGTATCTGTGAACTCCAGATCGGCTCATCTCATTAGGTCCCTGAAGACGGCACGA
Organism: Bovichtus diacanthus; assembly: GCA_943590825.1. Lineage (NCBI taxonomy): Eukaryota > Metazoa > Chordata > Actinopteri > Perciformes > Bovichtidae > Bovichtus > Bovichtus diacanthus. The sequence goes on from CALSBV010012105.1 coordinate 883,669, forward strand.
TTCAGAAACAGAAACTCATAAATCAGCCTGTCCCTGAACTCGCTCCTCCTCCTCCTCGTTCTCACTTTCATCTCTCCATCCCTGCATCCCTCCGCCTCCAACACCTCTGAGAGGAGGCTGAGGCTGCAGTGACGCAGTTACACCAGGATTCCCTCCGTCTCTCTGCTATAGTCTCTCTGCTGCGTGTGCTTTCATCTCCCACTTAATTGCACTGCCTTTTTAATCTTCCACGTTGATGGCACTTTTCTCCATGGTGAAATGTTTTCTGAGCAACTTTACATCAACTGCCAGAATCAATGATATTAAATTATATTCTATTTCTCTCTGAGGTCTACTTCAGCACAGTGAGAGATATCTGTGTGCGCAATGAGAAACATCCGATATTGTTTTTCAGTTCAGTGCGACAAGACAGGAATAGTTTAGACAGGTGTTTGTTCTCTGCAGCGCTGCAACGTGCTGGACTGAAACATTCCTGACATACAACACACCTGTACACAAGGTGAGATTCTCTTTCATATGACATCTGTCCCACATCATGTGCATGTGCAGCGCGTGTGTGTCACGGCGTGTCAAAAGGGACGAGGGAGGGAGAGATACAGAGAGCCCTAAATAGAGCAGCTGCATCTGGTGGGGCTTGTCCTTAAACCTCACACACACACACGCACACACACACACGCACGCACGCACGGGGGGGGGGCAACCTAACATGCATGACATGGTTCAACCCTTCAGCTCGACCTTGAGGTATTGGCTCCTCTACATGTAGTCAGTACCAGACGGACTCTCACACACAAACGTTGCCAAGTTTATATCAACTCTTGCTTGAAGGACAACTCTGGTGACATTCATTTTTTAATATCATAAACAAAAGACTAAAACTAACAATGTTTGACACTTCTAACAAGTAATATCTTGGAAGCCAAGGCCTGACTTATTCCTCTGTGCCATAAAGCTTTTGTCCAAAATCTATTAGAAACAAATGGAGGAGCCCCAGTTACTCTGGGTGACACATAATCTTTTTATTTTTTTTAATTTTATTACAGCTATTTTCGAAAATTACTTAAAGAGATACTACAGCAATTTACAATTGTACTTCCATAAAGCTGGAGGAAATATAAAAAAAATACTTGAAGCAGCAGAAGCTGAGATGTCTTGATGTTTAGTCTCTCCTGTGGCCTTAAGCTCCAAAACCACGGGATCCTACATTTCCCATAATGCAACTTAATAGCATCACTTTTATAAATTGAACATCTTTGAGCCTTCATGAAACCACTAACGCAGGCTTTTTCTGTCATTCATTTGAAGTCTCAAGCCCAAACTGAGATAACCCTGATGACATCATCAGTTATGATTTACATTTTCAGCATAGATTGTACATAAGAAGTGTACGCAGCCACGGTGACGCCCCCTTTTGGCTTGTGAACTACCGTTTTGAAGCCACGAGTTTGACGTTTTAGCCATATCTTGTTTTTTTTTTTAAGCAGAAGTGACAATGAGAGGGTGGAGATAAGTACAAACGAACGCTGAAAAATACATTTTTAGGTGCCCAAAATGTTACAATTAACTTTATGAACTGAAAACACACTGTGAAAGGGTAACATTTGCTCGACGAAAACAAAACAAACCGGACAACACCGTGGTAGCAACTTGTCAATCACAAAAGGTTGCCCCACACTAAAGCATACGCAGCTTTATCGTCTATTTGAGACCAACATTTATAAAATGAACATCATGCTGTATTGAAGAAGACTTGAAACTAGCTACAGAGAAATGAACTCATTATGAAAATGTTTACTGAGGTAATATTTTCTCATAGACTTCTATAGAATCTAACTTATTTTTGCAACCAGCGGAGTCGCCCCCTGCTGGCCATTAGACAAAAAATGCAAGTTTAAGGCACTTCCGCATTGGCTGCACTTTTCAGACCTGGAGGTTGCCGCTTGGTCTTCAGGAAGAATTTATGTGTTTGGAGCCGAGTTCCACAGACGTGACCCGAAGGTCAGAAAGTAACGAGGCACATACATAGTTGGTTAAGAGTCTTTTCCTGGTACTATTGACAATAAGAAAGCTGTAGCATAATGACTCATGAGGAATCTGTCACACAAACACTGTTTGAGCTGATTCATGGAGGCCTGTGTACATTATAATGTTGGAGTTAATGCTGATCACACGCGTCAGACATAAACATCCTGACTTATTACGGCGATTAGGAGGGCCACTTCTGTCATGCACGGTATTCTCTCTCGGCCTTGCTGACACAGTTTCGACAGGATTCTGGTTGCTTAGTAACCGACCGCAGTCTGAGGATTCCAGAGAAGCGTCCACAGAGAGAACGAGAGAGGAGAGTTAAGGACAGGAAGGTGGAGTGTTTTGTGTCTTTTGTCTGCATTTTAGCCACCGTGTTTACATTTTTCTTTGATTATTTCCTCTGTATTTTCACAGTATTCCCACCCTCCCGTCGTCTCTCCCCTCCTCCTCTCCCTGAGCTAGTCTCACGCTCCATATTGTCAAGGGAGAGAGGGGGAGAGAAAAGATCACCTCTCTCTCTCTTTTCCCATCTCGTTTCTCATTTTTTTTTTCTTTCTCTCCTCTCCCCGCCTCTGCCTGCTAAATACACATGACCAATACATATCATATAATCCAAGTATAATCCATTACATATATGAGCTGTCTCCTCACATACACACATGGGAACATTCAATTCTCCAAATGTATTCGTACATTAATCCTGTTAAACTGTAATGCTAAACTTGCGGATTCACATTCATCCTATAACAAATTACACAAAGGCCTGTCAGTTCTTTATGTATTAAAAAAAAAAAAAGAGCTCCTTCAAATGTCTAGTTACTGTGCATCAGTGTTTCAGTGCTCTGGTCAAGTGTTTGTTTTTTGAGGTTCATGTCTCCTCAGAGGATCGTGGATCTGACCCCACAGTATCATTTTTATGGCTTCAGTGTGTTTTATAGATCAGTTTGCTGAATCATAAAGACAAAATATGTAGTATAGACGTGAGGCAGTGGCTGGGAACGAATAGACTAAGAGCATGATCTCCACGGCAACCCAATAATAGTGACGGTATGGCTTTTGCAAAACTGAAGACACAACTGTATGCAACACAATCAAAAAACATTTACAGCTTATGTTCACCAAAGCAAAAAATCAAGTGTGTGATAGGAAGTAAGGAGTGAAGATAAAAATGCGTAAAGTTACTTTACAATTGGAATTATGGATACTGGTAAAATATATTAGTATTTGATATCTATATTAAACCAGCCAAAGGGGTTTCTGCATGAGGAACATTAGACATGTGAAGGAACCTGGAGATACTAGTATTATATTCTATACCATTATATCACTGTTGTTGAATTACCCAAAGTATAAATTATTTATATGGCAATGATGGGAGATAATTGCAAGAAAGAAACCGAATAAAATGAATAATATAGTCAAAAGACAGAGAATAAGGTGAATAAAAAAACATGTGCAAAACAAATTATGTGTGATATGGTCTTTTCGGGGGAAATGTTTCCAGAGATAGCACGCTGTCCTTTTTTATAATTAACTACAAACAGATTAAACAGTGAACTAGTGTACTCATACCTACTGTACACACAAATAATCATTGGCAACGATTGCACGGGTCGTCGCAAGTGCACGGCAGCAGGGTTTTCTATAGTTCTGCAAGATATTCTACGTTCAGTGCGAACGCTATGACAGAGACCGGGCTGTCAAAGTGGCTTTAGGAGACTGACACGAGAGCGCAAAGCCAGAAAGGCTGCCTGACTTTTATGTAATGGGGCTCTGTGGAGATTTTTTACAACACTATACATCACTGGATTACACAAGTCTATCATCATGCGTCTGTCCTGGATTTCAATTGTTATTTCAAAACCGAAAACATAACGTTCATAAACATGTGATTCTTTGCAATATCACACATCTCCATTTTTTTTTCCCCCCTCAAGAAATTGAATGACGTGCAAAAAAAAAAAAAAAAAAAGATGCTGGATGGACATTATACATGCAGGCCCTATTACAGAAACTAAATCCAAAAGGTCAAAGCATATTGGTTTTATTTCTATCTTCCACCAGATGGCCATATGCCCTGTCCTGCCTGGCAGCATATGGACGTCTGGACACAAACCAAGGCGTGAGCTGCGCGCACACACATACCCACACACATATGCTTACACATGTATAAGTAAAGGAACATGCATGTCAACGACACACATTTGACATCCATACTTGTACACCAAGTCACACAAAAGCACAACTTATGGTTCCAGTAGTAAACACAAACAAACATTTCAGGTATCCAAGCCAAGTCTGACAATCGGTGTGAAAATGTGTGCGTATTCAAGAATGTGTGGACATCTCTATGTGTGCACGTCTTGTGTATATCCAAGCGAGCCCTCCATATGAACCTGCGTGTGTCTGGGAGCATGTGTGGGTGGCCATGCGTGTGTGTGTGTGTGTGTGTGTGTGTGTGTGTGTAGCCATGTGTGAGCGGTGGATCTTGGCAGCGTTGTCTATGAGCTCACCTGATTCACTCGCAGGCTACAGCCTCTAATGGCCGGGCACATTACTTTCACGGGTAACTGTTATATAAGCCTCCCCTCAGGTTTTTTTTTTAATCTGCTGCATTAGCACTGAAGATAATCACTGTGGAACATTATACAGCAAATTAGTAAGAGCTACATATTAGGCATTTTGCCAATGTTTGTATGTAAAGTTAGATCAGATATTATTGAAAAATAGTGTGTTACTTTGTCCTCGGACATTTCTCTTTTAATTTTTACACAAGGGAGGAGGAAGTCGACCCTGTGTACTTCTCATTACATATCAGGAAACAACAGTGTTGAAAGAGACACGTTTTCATTGGGCGTTGATAATATTTAGTGTCTATTTTCAGTTCATTAAATTTCAGGAAAACTGAGAAATCTGACGGATAATAAAGGGGAAACGGCGCACGGCACAAAATGGCCACAGGCACAGCACTGCGGGAACGACAAGAGACTCGCTTTCCCTCATCAGCTGCTTTTCCAGCCAGCGTGGGAAACAACGCCGCAAACGTCTGGACAGAATTCCTGTCTCACTGGTACAGAATGTTAATAATACTGTACTCAGTTGTTGGTCCAATTGACTACTTCCTTACTCAGTACTGCCACTTTCTAATGGATGTAGATACTCGTGATGAAGTTAACTTCGCCAGGTACTTCTAAAACAAAAAATGCAGCTGTGTGAGGTACAATGTTTGGTCGACTTATGGACAAAAAGCTGTTGCATTTCATAATTTGTGCATATGAACAATTACTGTTTTGTATTACGTTAATTAGTAAGTAATTTGAATTTGCAAAGTATTATTCCTTGCATGTGCGTGCAGGCTGCTGGAGTCAGTTTCTAGCATCTTCTTTATTCCAGTTAAATGGTAGCAATGCCTCTCAAAGAGCAAGGGCCCAGTTTTCAATGACAGTTGATATTTCCACTGCCACTGTGCTTCTCCGAAGGAGCACCGACAGGAGGGCAGTATTTGTCTGGGTGTTGAGTTCAAAGGTCAAGAATCTTTCTCCAGAATCGCAGACTCCACCTTTAACTAACTGACTCATCCATTTAAAAACAGTTCAATCAACGCCCCCCCCCCAACTGAATACTGGACAAACATAAACACATTAATTGATTTACAATAAGCTGATGGTGTAAAAAAAAAAAAAAAATCCAATTCCGAGACATTTGGCTGAAATTGGATTAGCAACACAAACTTAGTTAAAGAAACTAAACGCAAAAGTACAAGAAGCTATTAAAAAGGTGCCAGAGTCCGACAGTGAGTGCAGTATGGAGTTCTGGCAATCGCTTCGCCGAGTACGACAATACACACCTTACAGGTCACGAGCGGCACACACACGTATATATTTATTTCAGAAAGTCATCCTCATTTGCTCTGTGTACTGGAGCCGAGTCATAATTGAAAATATCTCACACTCAGTTTGACACTACTGTGTGTCAGGCCAGTGAAACAATATGCAACCGCTGAGCGCGTCTGTGTGTGTGCGTCTGTGTGTGTGTGTGTGTGTAGAGTCCGCGTACGTGTGCACACAACCACTTTCACCTTTCCTTTACCATGAAGAACAACCCCTTTAGGCCTAATGAGGTCGCTTTTATCACGAGCACATTGAAAGGATTATTCCAGCAGAAGACAAACTCGGGGGCCAGTAAAAGATGATATTTGTCTTTCCTTCATAAAACTTTTCTGTCAGGCTCCTCGTTTTTCATTTGGAGCAGTGGAGCTGGAGGACCCAACAGCCGAGAAAGACAGAGAGAGAGAGAGAGAGGGAGAGAGGGAGAGAGAGAGAGAGAGAGAGAGAGAGAGAGAGGGAGAGAGAGAGAGGGAGAGAGAGAGGGAGAGAGAGAGAGAATACAAGGTGGATTAAGAGGAAGACTGACAGGAATACAGGAGAGACTGCAGAGAGATGAAAATGGAAAGGAAACCGTTAAAAAAAGAAAAGAAAAAAAAAAGGAGGGAAAGTGTTTTCAGGTTTCCAATATCTCCAACGCTAACACTGCGATGCCTCTCCTCAGACATACAAACTGACCATGATTTAGCGCGCTCGACAAAATGTTCTGCTCATTGCCTCCGAGCTGCAAAATAACTCCTCTTCACTGCACTCATCCCCAGCACAGCCAACCATGCCCAAACATAAACAAACAAACACACAAACAAACACACACACACACACACACACACACACACACACACACACAGGCTGGCAAAATCTGACATCTGACAGATTGGTGAATGTGTTGTTTCCCCGCTTTCTTTCATTTCAAGCCTAAATCTGCGGCACTTAGACGCAACCTACTACTCAGGAGTCTGCTCCAAAATCACCTCTATTACCGAGCGCCAGACAGAGAGCGGGAGGGAGAGCGGCGGAGAGACAGAGAGAGACACAAAATGGAGATCAGAAGCGGCGAAGGGCAAAAAAAAAAAAACGAGAGAAAGAGTCATTGAATTTGTTTCCATATTTTCAGGTCGCGTTACCATAGGAACCACATTTCCTTGTAGCACGTCCTCTCTCTCTCTCTCACACACACACACACGCACGCGCGCACACACACACTTCCTTCTTTCTTTCTGCAGAGTCCAAGGTTTTACTCCCTCGGTCCAGGGGGTGTGAGATTACAGAAGAAATGTTGGTCACAGTCAGCGGGAAGTGGAGGAGGAAAGTGGAGCGCACGGCTTCTCCTGTAATTGTAATTTATTAGGTATATTTAATGTAATTAAAGGAAGAGCGTGCTCCAGTTTCCCCCTGGGCTCCACTACTCGCTGATTTTGATCTACAATGATCTGTCCTCTAAAAGCACTGGTCTACAGGCTGCAAGTGCAAGACGCTGTGTGTCCCTGTGCCTTCGTTCAGTATAAAACTAGCGTCGTTGTAAACCAATGAAAACTGTTTCTTTCTCTTGAGCAAAGCAGAAAGATGTGTCGAAATAGAAACATAATCTGATAAGTTAAAGGAGTATTTGGGATTTACATTTTTAAAGGCCGCCCTCCGCCGAAAAAAGAGTAGGTTTTGCTTTTTGTTACTTTTCCTGGATGTTTGACCCCCGCTGTGCAGAAGCTGTATGTGCACGTGACATTGTGGCTGTTCTGCTGAACGGGAAAAGTCACAAATGGTTTGGAAGCCATTTGTGGTCCGGTTTGCAACTTACAATAAATACCATTAATAGTATCTGCAATACCCAACATTTGATGCCGTTTGGGGAAAAAAATAGGACAAAACTTCCAAACTATAAAGATTTTTAATTAAAGGTGCATGTGACAATGACAAGGTATAATATTGTGATTGTAAACTAGGGATTCACGATATTAGGAAAAGCGCACTTTTTTTTTATTTATTTATTTTTTTAAATGCGATTTATATTACGATATGAAACAATACAGGAATTTTCACCAGATTTTTGGTCAACATCCACATTTCTGTAGCCGCAATATTTCCATACAAAATGTTTTTTCACATCCGTCCTCGCTAATTTTCAGGCTGTGGTCGATGATGATCAGGGCCTGCTTTGGTTGGTTGATAAAAGTCTCTAGATGGTGATTGGCTGTTCGCTGTGCGCTCCTTCGCAGTCCTGCGATGCGACAATCGCACGCGCGCACATCGCAATGTCCGCGCTGAAACGATATATCGCGCAGACGGAATGTTGAACTTTTAAACAAAAGTCCACACGTCACAAATTCAACAAACACAATGAGGTGAATGAGACTGCAAAATCAGGAAGAATTAAAAAGGTAGGTTACTGCCAAAAGAAGCGAGTAAAGCAAGTTATGCGACGGTATCTGTGGGTTTTTTCCGCCATTCATTCGCCCGCCTCAAATGCAAATTTAATCATCTTTTTAGCAACAGAAAGAGCAACACGGCAAACGAGAGCGGTGGTGTGTGTGTGTGTGTGTGTGACTCACTGTAATTGCAAGAAAAGAAAAAAAATAATAACTTTTTCGACTTGAAGGCTGACCAGTAGATTATTAAGGTTTCTACTTTTCATAGTGTGGGTGACAAAAGAGAGCATTTTGAATATTTTAAGGATTCTAGCGACTTAATACCTATTGAAAAGCAGAACATTAACACAAATTATCACTCTGAAAGTTGACTTTTTTTTTTTAATCTATTCATATATTCCCAGGAATATCTGTCTCAGTTGGAGTATTCTGATATATTTCATTTATTATTGATAGTGAACCTGTGTGTGCACTGGCCGTACCCTGCTCTGTAACCTGTGTGGGTAACCTCTAACATTCAAGCGTGTTTAACAGAGAAGCAGATGCAGAGCCATGCATGGCTGACTACACACCTGGCCAGGGGTCCTCAAGCTTTTCGCAGCACAGCCACGGGAGAGTGGGCAGGATACTTGACTGCGTTTTATTATTAGCTGAGACAGCGGGACACACGGGAGACTGGCTTTGGTGAGATTTGATCCAAAGAAAGTGGGGCTCCATGCCCACACCCAAACTCTCCCCGGAGCATGAAAACAACAGCAAATGTAAACAAAGAAGGGAAAGAATATCTTAATCTGTCGCTGCTCCAGAACATGGATTTGATCACATTAACGTGTGTCAGCTTAAGTTTCAGCAGATAAAACAGTTGAGGTATCCCATTATATAAAAAGGGTGAACAAGATAACGAAGCACCTTACATTTGACATTCGTGCTTGTACAAGCTCATAATGTCACATTGTTGCTAAAGCCACAAACGGATGTTGTATAATATTGCATTATAATACTCTTGTTTCCCCTGCTGAAGCTAAGTATAAACTCTAAGCCCCAAATTGATGTGATTTTTTTTTTTTTTTTTTTTTTTTTTTTTTTTTTCATTTTACTTTTTAAATTTAAGCACCTTAAGGGCACAACAACATTCAGATACATTTGATTCCCATTTAATCCTAAAGCTGCAGGCTCAATTTGGGTAAACCTCAATTACCAGAACACACTATCCAACATAATCACCCTTATCGTCTTGATTGCCTTTGCAGAAACTTAATTTGGATGTTTAATTGCAGGAGTAGTGAATGAGAGTTGCTGAGGTAGTTGTAGGATGCGTTCTCATTTGTTTCACTGAACAGTAAAAAGATGTCTTTGTAATCAAAAGGGGGATCTGCTACTCTGAAAGATGAGCGCGCTGACCCCCGAGCGTCACAGCCCTGAACAGTGACTTAACATTTCCCAGGGTCAGGGAAAATAAATCATTTCTTATCTCACCATCTCTTATTGCTCCCTGCTCCCACAGGGACGAGCATACAATAGTAAAACTGTATTTACTGTAGCCATGGCAACAAGGAACGCACACAGGTTCTCACAGGAAGTACAGGAGTTAATATTAACCAGTGTAAACACGTTACGCGCGCCACATTTGGGGAAAGTGCTCATGTGCCGATCAGCGAGTTACCTCCGTTTGAGTTCGTATCCAGTGGTGAGCCGTTTTGAAATGCATCTCTTTGCGTCCACATCACAAACATCCCATGATATTAGCACGCTCACTATGAGCCGAGTGACAATTACCATGGAAACAGAGCTCACGCGGATCGAAAGAATGAATAGAAAGGAGGAAAATACGTTTCGGTATCAGAGCATGGGATTTGTTCTTCTTTGCTTTCTTCAAATTAAGATACATGCAAATCCCTTCTTGTGGAAACAGGACACACTGTCAACTCAAGAAATGGAAGAACAAGTGATCACCTCAGATAAAGCAATGATACAGCTGTGTGTGTAAACGTGTTGTACGTGAATCGTGGACTTACAAAAGGGCCAATACCTTGTTTCTGTTCTACTGTGGTTTATTTCATTTTGATACAGATCTGCTTTTCCTTTCATCACCAGAGCAGAGCAGACACTTGTTGTCGCTGAGCAGGTGAGTTGTGTTAGCAATAACCTTTTAAATCAAACATTCAAAAGGTTTTTTTGCTGTGTGTGTGTGTGTGTGTGTGTGTGTGTAATAGCCCTACAACTGAAGGATTAGCAGTGTAAACATGATTTGTCTACATCATAGTAAAACAACTGATCATTGGTCCAACTGGTGGACACACACACACACACACACACACACACACACACACACACACGCACCCATAATCAAATATTAGCCGAAACATAAATCATTTCCATGGAAACAGCTACAAGGTACAAGCTGTCATCTCCTGCAGGAGAGCAGACAACAACATTCTAAGATATAAACCATAATGACAATAAACAAGTTAGAAAACATTTTCTTCCTCTCCTCCCTTTTCTCCAGCCATCTCTCAACCCCTTTGCGCCTCTTTTTTCTTTTTTTTTTCGTTCCCGTATTCTACACCATTTTTCCATCCCTTCACCCTTCGCTCCCTCTTTCCCTCCAACGTTAGAGCTAAACAAGGTAGGTAGCGTTTCCTCCCGCGGGAGAGGAGTGCAGTGAAGCTTTAGTATGGCAAACAGAAAGTGACAATACATTCATTACTTATGCCCATACTCTTCCTTCCTCTCACTCCGGCTCCCCCACACACAAACACAGTCCACCTCTCGTACGTGCTGTGAGCGAGCGCTCTCATCAAGGGCGACCGGGAAAATGTGGCCCATTTTTTTACCGGGATCCACGTCACTTTTAGACCGACCCCCGACAACACACGAGTGCCTGTGCATACGATAACGCTAATGAACATTCTACAATGCAACAAATGGACAATCAAACTCCGGCACAGATTGGCGTGCTTCACCAAATGCTATTTTGTTGCGCTAGTTAGAAATAAATCAATGTCTGCCCGCAATTTTCTAACATGCTAATGTCTTGATAGCTACCGTGTCTTCAGGTTCACAACAAAATGGATATTAGCATACACATCATTCAATCTACATACATTATAGTCAGAAATCGTATTCCTGAATGTAACGTTTTGATCTTAGAAGCCCCGAGTGGACCAAATTATACACCTGACTCTAATTTATACTTAATTCCCCAGACGAGGGTTTCCTTTGACAGTCTTAAAAGTACTCTTCATTCACTCCTGTGTTATGAAACCACAGATTGTTGCGCTGCAGAAGTGCTATTGAGTGACGGAGCTTTTTGGATAACAAATATGCAAATGAATTTCAAAAGCAAAGCAATTTCCTCCTTAATTAAAAAGCAGAAGATTTTTTTTTTTTTTCTCTCCTCAGTTGAGCCGTCAGTAGGAAATGACCTGGTGACCGGCTGAAAAAAAACACCCTTTTTGTTTCTCTACGCTCGATCTGCTCCATTATATAATCCTGGAGTGTCTCTCGGAGCTTTCAAGTTTACGGCAATAATTGCCTCTTTACCGAGAATACAAACAAAATAATGTCCGAAATGTGACGCACGTTGCTTAAAGGGTGTCGAGTGCTCTGCCTTTGAGAGGAGACGACACCAGACTGCACTGCTGCACCAAATCCGTCTCGCGCTCAGTAAAACGCACAGACAGTGTGAGAGTGTTACTGTATGCATATCTGTGTCTGTTATACTGCATGCATGCCGTTTGGGTGACAACGAAACACTGACTAAGAGACGGCTAAATGTCATTGATTTCGTAGCCGACTGAGTCTCAAGTTGTGGTTTCCATAGAAACAGATGAAGTATGTACAGTAACCTCTCTATCTGTGTGAATAAGCCATACCATAATACTCTGGTGTGGGTGGACAGGCAGCGGCTGCAGGAGTCTTTCACAGTGTAGCACAGAGCTCTGTCTGCGTGTCGCTGCTTTCAGACGACAGGAAACAGCTTCTTCCCAAGAAGCTGCGCTCGGTATGTACGTCTACGAAAGAAAATAGATACTAAAACAGCATTTTGACAATCATACAACACGTTAAGGCCAAATCCCAAACGCCATCCGTAGCGCCTAACCCCTGAACCCTCATGGACTTGATTGAGGTCACCAGGAAAGTGTTTGAGAGTGCGAGGGTGAGTATGAAGTCAGCGGTCACATTGTAGCTGTGAGCGTTTCAGTGCAGTGTGCAGACAGTTTATTTGTCGGGGAATAAATGCGACAGCTCCTCCAAACCATAGAGGCCAGAAACAATCACGTGTGATCAGCTAAGAATGCATATATAACAGTAAATAAAGCTATGACTATACAGTCAATACTCGATCGTAGGATACGGTCATTAAGTTTGGGTCTTTTTATGGGACGTATTGAAAAGCAATAACCAGCAATATTCTCTAACTTTGACTAAATATTCGAGCATCTGGTTCAGTAACAGTGTGTAGTGGTTGGTTCACTAATGAACTCTAAGTGTGGGTCAGGAGATAGAAAGACTTATAAATATTGCACTGACAGCACAAATGATTTGGTCATTTCTCCATTAAATTGTTCATTATTATTAACATTACTATTAAATAATAATTAGAGAAGCGTAATCAACCACTAAAAATCAAGCAGCTATGCCTAAATATCATTAACTCCATATGCCCACTGGGCTTATTGAATATATGAAAACCATAAGAGATGTAAGTAAAACAAATGTACATGCACTCAAGTGAAAGGCAAAAGTCTCACTGCCTGCAGAAAGTTTATATGAATCTCCGCTAACTCTTTAAACAGAAGTAGTTGATATTGGTGGTAAACAGATATTAATCAAATCATTTTAAACAAAAAAATAAATCAAGTCTTGGTCCTGTTCCCAAGAAACTCCCAGCAATTACTCTCAAACTTGAAATCCTAAGAAAAAGAAATAAGGTGCTGCCAGAAACCCGTTTCTTCACGTATGCTGGATCAGTAGCATCGTGCTCATCTATAACTATCTATAAACTGTCTCCATGAAGACACATTCTCCAGAAATCGAGCTGCTATTGAGTCCATGTGACTTCTGTTGGAGAGATCTTGTTTGCTTGTAGCTTGGGAGCGTCAACCTAAATAAACCCTGCAAAATGCAGTAAAGTAAACTTTTCTGCTCCAGTTTTGGCCAAAGCAAACACAGCGTTGGTGTGAAGTGCCGAGTCCTTCCAGACGCCATTCTGTCGGGCACCGATTCAAACCGCCCTGCTCTATTATAGTCCTGCTACAGTGGTGTCATCGCAGGGATTAATGCAGATGGGGCCGGATATTTCAGCCTAATTGACCATAAAATCTCCCCTTGACTAAGGATGGCGTATACCGGAGGACTTGAATTAGTCTTTGACCCGCGCGCTGCGACGTGTTCAGCGGGGAATGCGTGGGCAGATGTAATCTTTGAAACACGGATTCATGTCGTTCTGTCATCCTGATGTTTACAGACAAAAACTCTCTGTTTATCACGTAACACATTTGTGATCATTTCCCAGAGTGTATTTCTCTCCTCTCTCAAATTTCATACATTCTCTGCAGTTTTTGACTTTGTACTCTGGCACATTAGAGTTGAATTAATGCCACGACTAGGAGGTTGAAGTGACAACTTTCAGCTGAAATTGGACTCCAGAACAACCAATGTAGGTAGGAAGTGTAGCCGCTTATTATTCATAGTCCCCCAATTTCAGGGAACCAAAAGGTATTAGACGATAGAATAGCTGATAGAAGAGTTTTAGCACCAAATATCAAAACAATACTTGTTTCAACGCCCTACTTTGCATAATAAACACATCAGTTTTCGATTCTTGCTTTTGGCACATTTTGCTTGGCACATATAAGTATTGAGGTTTGATACCCAGCCCTCCCAACGAACACGACACTCTGGCACTGCACCCTGTGGTGCTCCGCAGATCTTCCCCTTTTTTGAGTCTTTATGCTTCAGTCTGGTCTTCATCGAGTGAAACGCAGGCTCATTTGGACAGAGGTGTCAAATAATATCATTTGCCCTCCTCTATGTTTAGAACCGCTGCACGGCCGCACCGCTCCGTTCATCCAATATGGATGTGAACACTCTCCCTCATGGCTGAAGTCAGCACTTTAACCTCACAGTCAATGTTTCATTCCCAGTCCATTGTGCTGGAGCCAACGAAACACAAACTGTATCTCTGACTCTTTTTTTTTCTCTCCTCCTGTCGCCCTTTCTGCCTGTTTTTTTTTTTTGTGTCTCTTTTATTCTGCCTTCCTCTGCATCCACTAGCTCTCCACAGTCTTCCTTCTCCCATCCCTCCTTATCGCCCTCCGCCTGTCGAGGAGATGTCACATGCTTGAGAAAACCGAACAGAACGTTACAGCCCTAGTTGACAGCCTCCTGCTATACGTGTGTGTGTGTGTGTGTGTGTATACGTGCACGAGTGCGTGTGTGTGTCTGTAGTGAGACATTATTGGCATTCTGTGCATTGCAGCATGTCAGTACACAACC
>CALSBV010012105.1:917181-937181 GCA_943590825.1 Bovichtus diacanthus
AAAAAAAAAATAATAATTCTCATTAGGAACAGCAGAGCGCAACAAGACAATATGACCTAAAAACATAACTGAATACTAAGCACCGCGTTCAAGACGGGTTGAAGAGAAGGAGCTCCAGCCGACTGCGAGGGTCCACTGACGATCCCGACCCCGGCACGATGCACGCTCCCTGGGGAGCTCCCTGTGACAACCTCGCCCTCCCAGCTCCGCTTCCAGAAAAAGAAATACATTATCGCCTTTTCTGGTTATTTCTCACATCTTGAGATTCCTATCGCGCGTGTATGGGAGAGTGTGTGTGTGTGTCAGTGTGTTGTTTGGAGATGCACTGTGAGGAACATTGGTCCCTCGGAATCTGTGGCAGCTTAGTATTTCAATTATACCTGATGACTCTCTGTCTTTCCAGCCTATTTTATCACAGTAAGCCTTAATAAATCCACTTTCCACGGAACTCTATTCCAGATCAACCCCTTGACCGCCATAACATCACATCCCAACACACACACACACACTCATGCCTACAAATCAATACAGCCTGGGAGTCAGTCCATGTATAATGCTGAGACACAGACCGTAACACCCTCACAATTTATTTCAGCAAGTGGTCTCATTATCAAAAAATAAAGACCCTTTTGAAAACCATAAGTGTGTGCAAATGCATATTTCCTACTGCAGTAAACTGAAGAAAAAAAAAAAAAAAAAGGGCTTTGGTGCATTTGCACACATTTTAGCAGCAGGAAAAGACAAAGGAATGAGTGGAGAAACAAAGAGAAACAAATAAAAAGAGAGCACAATATTCAGCAGCAGCTTTTTTTGGAGAGAGACAGGGCGAGGGAGGGGGAGGAGGGGTGGGTTGAGAGAGTAGTTGTGTCTTAAAAGGACGAGAGAGCAGCTGCATCTTCACTGCAGCAACCGTCAACTAGCAGAGAAAGACAATAAAAACATTTTTAAAAAGCACGAGAGAGCAGAGAGGTACGTGCTCATCACTCACACTAGTGATCGGCTGAAGGCTGTGTCCAATTGTCAGACAAGAGTAAAGTACACGCGGCGTGCAGAATAGATTGGATTTAAATGACCAATTTCTGTCCTTTTCAGTTCTCGCCGTGTTCTTGCTCGTCTTGTGCAGCTCTGCTCTTTCATCATCCCCTCTCTCCATCCCGATTCTCCTCTTCATCCCTATCATCTTTTCCTTTTTTTTTTTTCCTCTCGTCTCGACTTTTAACTCCCACCTTTTTCCAACATCCTGCTCTTCTACTCCCTTTCCTCTCTCTTTGACCTCACCCGTCTGTTTTCTATCCAGGACTTCATTTGCTTCCTCTTTGCCTCCATTTCTTGCCTTTTTTTTTTTTTTGTTCTGTCTTTCTTGTCTGTCATCCATCCTTCTTTGTCTCTCTTTCTCCTCTCCTAAAGTCGCCACGTGTCCACTTATCCGCCACCTGCTGCACTCGCTCTCACACACTCGTTTCCTGTCATTATTCCTCGGGCAACGCAAGTTTTGACGAAGAGAAACATGTGCGGATTTCCATAATGAGAGTGACAGGGCAGGTTTTTTGATGGTGGGTTGATCCGTGGAAACACAGAATACACTTCGAGACCAACATCAACATGCGTATCCACGGCAACAGCTGCCAAAAAAAAAAAAAAGCCCTCCCACAGTAAAGGAGCGCCAATCAGTGTGGCACTGCCACTACAAGGAACTTGACTGACAGCTCTCTGAGTCAAAAGACATAATGTACTGTCTCTTCTATATCTGCAGAAGGTCATTTAAAATCAGTCCCCACCTGCCTTCGCTGTTTCCTTTAAAGCAGTAATATACAGTGAAAAGGCTAAGCAGCGGATAGTATCAGGACACTGGCAGGTGAAAGGAAACGTCTGGCGGCAGCATGTGTCACAGAGGTGGCACATGTCTGTCTGCAGCCGTCCCCGGGGGGGGCCGTGCAGGTAGCAGTGACAGGGGCTGCACGCTCAAAACTGAACAAAAAATAGAGCAGATCAATAGATTAAAATGAGAGTATTTCGTAAAGCCTATTTAAGCTTTAAAAAACGTTTTTTTTTTTTAAAAGAGGTCATTTCTGTCCAGGGTTTTATTAAACAGCAGAGGGACGTTCAAGAACTCAATAGTCTACTCCTTTACAGATTAACCCTCTGACCCTGAACACCAGCGGCCACCAGCTTCACTCGACAACCTTTGGCCGGCAGAAAGCTCTTTGAAACACACTGATGTCGACACTGTAGTTATGGGCAGAGACCACTTTTATTTCCAACCCTAAATAACAGTCTCACGTCCGTATGGTGAATGCAGCATAGCAGCTGGTTAGTTTAACTTGGAAAAAAAACTCAAAAGCTACGACGGCCCTCGCCAAAAGGTACGAAAATGAGAAACCTTCAAAAGCTTACTTATTTAATAATCCAATAACCTCCGCTGGTTGCCTGCCAACCTCATGATGAAAACTTTAAAAAAGGAAGTTATTTCTCTTGGCCAAGAAATAAGAGTGATATCAATCTTCTCATCTAACGCTCAGAAAGATTTGCCAAAACGTCGAACTACAGCGTATGCATATGATTTCACAGACACCAGCTATAGTCTGGTCGACAGCACGAACACGCACTCTCTAGAGTGCTTTGTAGAGTCAGACGCTCAGAGCCTGAGGCAGGAGAGGGTCACACACACACACACGCGCACGCACGCACGCACGCACACACACACTGCGTTTACCCACATGAAAGTCAGCGCTATTAGTTCCAGATCATTTTGTGAAGCAGTCTGTAAACAATGAGCCTGGGGATAAACAAAGATCCTACTGTACTGGAAGTAATCCCACGACACACACACACACACACACACACACACACCTTAACATCCTGTGCACACATGCACCTACCCAGCCCCACACACAAAGGCACAAACTGGCTTGCCCAGACACACAGACATAAACATTAATAAACACCTGGAGGGCCGGCAAACAGTATTACACTGAAATGTAATTTGTGTACTTATTATGCTTGGCTACATAATGCATTTCTGAACAACGACAACAGTAATGATCCACTTAGGGCTGGAAATTATTTCAGATTTGACTGTTATGGTGCCAATATAAGTTTCGGTGCCAAGACGATGCTTTTTTGATAACTTACGACAACCAAAATCGTGCGTTAAATGAAGTCCTCTACTTACCCGTTGTTTCATTTACCAAAAACTAACAACAACAAGTCGAGTCTGAACAAGCATTCAATGCCAGCTTTCGCTACTTGACAGTTTTCATTCATCTGTGCTACATAATTATGAATTATAATTGCCATTATAAATTCCTCTTAGGTGTGGATTCAGATGAGACTTTTATTTTGAAAGCTACACAACACTTAAGGTGTTACATGTTCTGCTTCTCCTGTGTCGTCCTAAAGTTACGTTAAATGTGTTTTTATGGAAAAGCAATATTTTGTAATGTAAAATTTGCATTGTTCCATCTTAACAGGAAAATGTGCACTTTTATTTTACGAACTGAACTTCATGTGTTGCACTCCCGCTAGCTTTGCTTCCTCTTTGTTGTGGATTTTCCCTGGTGAGGAACAGATTTTCTGCGCTTAATTTACTTTTGGTTCACACTTAAAGCAAGTGTAAATAAAAATGTATGATCATTTCATGTTCTGGAGCTTGAGTTGAGTTTATTTTTATACATAAATCTGCTAAATGGAAGAGAAGTTTGTGTGCGGCAGGGCTATGTGTAGCTTACAGCGCTAGTAATGCTAACACCATGTCAGGCATTGTGTGACTCTGCATGGCGTTACACATGCATCGTGTTGTAATATGTTACAGAATTAAGGTTTTTAGTGAGAATTGAATTCATCTTTTTGTCACATCATCGTGCTAAAATGACGTCCCTTGAAGTTTCTCCTTGTCCATTACAGAACAGAACGCAGAGTTAGACTCACTTCACATACTCTGCACACACACACATGTACACAGGTACACACAAGCACACACATTGTGAGGAATGTGCAGGGATTGCCAGGACTTTATACGTCAGAGAGACAGGATCCCTCTGTCCCTGCTGTGATACACACCTCATGACCCCCAATCTGCTGTTATCATGAGCACAGGCCAAATATAATGAGTCAACACACACACACACACACTCACACACACACACACACACAACCTTACACACACACAGACGCACCGCTCGATATAAATACAGCGAGACGAGCACTGAGACTGGCAGAGAGGCAGAGATGCAAAGAGGCCTGTCTGTGTGCGTATACAAACGCACATACACACACGAGTTAGAGGAAGTGGACAATTCAAACTTCTTGCCCTGAAGACAGAGCTTATTAGTGGGCATTTTATCACTGCTGTGCTGTAGGTTGTTAGACATCCCCCTCAGCAAAACAGACAGGCCTCCTGTCATCCTGAACACTTATTCAGGCTACATTTTAATTGGATTCTTCATTCTAGAGATTTTAACTCGGATTGGTTGCCCCCCCCCCGTCTCAGACGCCAAATAAATCACCTATGTTTGATTTATTTCCAACCAGTGGTCCTCACAATGTTTTCCTGCTTAAAGCAAAGGATGAATATGATTCTAGAAACTCTTATCCGACCACGAACGTCATAAATAAACGCGCCCGGTCCTTCATGCAAGCCAACACAACAGGTTGTTCTGGGTGTGTGTGGATATGTGTGTGTGTCTTTGCACAGCCTCATCTGTATTCATTTATGAACGAAGTGCAAGAGGCGCTCTCGACGTGTTTAGAGTATAGGATGACTAATGGAGACAGATATCATGATGAATCCACTCGTCTGTAATGGATTAACCTTGTCTGGCCCCCAGAATCTGATCTAATCAGCCTGAATCAGCCTGTTATCCTATCACACCATTTAACCAGCGACGGCTAAACATTCAGTCTTGTAAGAGTGTCACAGGAGGTGTTAGCACTGAAAAAGTCGATTTAGCTGTAATTGACTGCACTACATTATCTACTGGAGAGATTTGTTCTTGGGATACTCTTTAAGAAGCACACACCTCCGGTTTCAGGCCACAGACCAGGGCTGAACATTGAATTGAAATTTTATTGAAAAACGCAAAAATCCTGCAATTTTCAAATGTAATATTTGTTAAAAGGCGCAATGCGTGTCAAAACACAATTTTGACAATTAAATATGGTGGCGCTGCAGAGATGTCCCGGCCTACACATCGTATTCTACAGATCTAAGAAAAAATCTTTGTTAGGTACAGATCCCCACAAAAATCCTACCATACTAATTTGATGGTAATAATAAATATCTTTTTCCTTGAAAATGACAGTCATTCTATAAAAAATCCCTCTAATATCGCCAATCATATCGCAATTGCAATACGAGTCGAAAATAATCGCAATTTTGATTTTGTTTTTCAAAATCCTCCTCTACTGCAGATTTCAAGTTGCTTTACATTACTGCCTAACAAGCAGCCAATGGTCATTAAAGTAGACTTCAGAAGTAAACTAACAATATTTCAGATATGATTCATCTACCGAATGTTTAGTCTATTAATGAATTCATTGTATCGCTTATAAAATCCGAAGGAACTCGGGGCATTAGGAGAGCACAGACCTCCGCCGAGGCAATCAAAAACCATTTGTGTGTCCGCCTTGGGATTTGGATCCGCTCCAAAATGTAATTGGTTCCGCCTTGGCCCGAGCTACACTCTTCTACCAAGTTTCATGGAAATCGGGCTGGTAGTTTTCAGACAAGCCGAAGCGAAACACAATAACCTCCTTGACGAACCTTTGGTCTCGTCTTCAAATGTCTTGTTTGGCGTAAACAACAGCTCAAAACCAAAAGAGGTTTTTTTTTTCCAGTCTCAAAAAAGAGACTGGAAACCGCTATTTTCACTTAAAATATAAACTAAATGATTCATCAATCATCAAAGTTATCACTGGGGATTTTTTCCCGTCCATCACCTACTCAACTCATCGGTTCCACCCTAGACTTCAAAAGATCGACAACTGCCTATTTGTGGTTCGTTAAATGATATTTGCCAGTCAAATGCAAACGAAAGCGCTTATAAACTATGCCGTATGAACATCAAACCTGGGAGAGGAGCTAAGATGTCTCCGGCGCTAAAAAAAGCTTGTTATTCAGCAGCTGATGATGTCAGAGCTTGAACATTTCAACAGCAAAGCATCTCAACAAACATGGGCGCACGTAAACGTTGTTGTTGGAAATATGTTACGGCGGCTTTTATCTTAAAGTGTTCATCTGTCTTTGTGCCTTGTTTGAAGTGAAGTGTTTTTAAAAAAAAAAAATCGATGGAAGTTTCATTTTTTCATTGTGTTGTACGGCGGCGGAGGCTCGAGCAAAGCAGTAAATTAAATAAATCGATAGCCCGCTGCTGTAATTGCAGCTTGAGCACAGACGCATTTTTCTGGACAGTCTAAAATGTTTATGTGAAGACAAGAGAGCAGGCCAGTTGGTCAATGATGATGAGAATAATAAACATGCCGAATGATAAATGCTATTCTGGTGGTAGTGAGCAACTGTTGACCTGTTTTTATTGTCACATGTGATTAGAAGCTTCCAAATATACAGATTAGATTCCTGTTAGGGAAGTGGATTTTATATAACACCCCTTGTGTTGAAAACAGTTTGATCATTATCTTGTCCTATATCCAGCGTGTAAGATACGGTACAGCTGTAAAAGAAAAAAAGACTTTCTTTATCTCCTGGTCTCTCCTCTCCAGATTTACACTTTAACCCATGTGTGCATGCCTTTTGTGTGGATGAGTGGCAGAGAATTTATGCTGCGAATAATATTTACATAGCCCACTGTGGACCACCAACTCTGCAATGCTTACACAGTGGGTCCTGCACACACACACACACACACACACCCACACACTCGCAGTACACTGAGGAACAAAACACGGAGAGCTGTCCAGTCAGATCAGCTCTTATGACATAACCTGGTCCAAGTTTTAAACAAGCACTTATAATGCAATGCCCAGCATGCAACGGTGTGTGTCTCATTTATTAGCCATGCTTATCTTGGTACAAACGGTCATCGCTGTCACCGAACGACAACGCCATCGGCTGGAAATCAGAAATGCGATCAGGAGAACGCACATGTGCTCACCATAGGAGCATCTGCTTCATGGTGGTAATGTACCTCAGCAGCCACTGCAGTATCATCCATGCTACAGTGCTGTGAACAAAACAGACATAATGTAATGCAACATTAACATCTGCCAAAAACAGCCTGGACCTTCATTTTCATCTCTGCTCTGGAACAATAGCTCAAAGAAAACACGTGAAAAAAATGAAAAAAGTTCAAAAACGGCAACGCCGGTATTCCTGCGTCCTCGCTTTGAAATACCTAAACGCACCTTCAGTTCTTGTGCAGGCATCAGCGTAAGAGAGACTTGGCCACATTCCCTGCCACTTAATTCTGTATTCGTTTAAAGACCAGCTAACAAGATGTGCATTTGTATGATTTCCAAAATGCCTGCGCAGGTCTGCCAATTCAATCCCCTTTAAATGATTTTTTTCCAACCGACTTAAGACCCAACTGCTCTTACTGCAGTACCAGCCTCCAATTCATTTCACCAAGTACCTCTGTTTTGTAAGAGAGCATAACACATGTCTTTTATTTCCACGGCTGGGTTGTTGAGCGTCTACTGTGAGCAGCACGGATACAACACTGTGATATTAATCCCCAAAAGGAAATTCCCTTTTGGGACTGTGGTGGTAACCACAAAACAGAGACCTTGGAGCTTGAAGAGATGCTCTGTCTTGCTCAGGGACACTTTGATGGAGTAGATGACGGTTGACGCGGCAGTTTGCGTCCAGGTCCGCACGTTTTCAGAAGGTCTGTGTAGCTACTAGGCCTTTCCTCAAGGGCGTCAATCAAACCTTAAAACACGCGAAAAACCCTTTTACACGCAAAAGGTCAGTTGACTCATCCAGGAGAGTTCCATTCAACCTGTGAAGACAGATGTATAATTTCTCTGGAGGGAGCTATGATTACTCATCGACGAGTTACGGATTTCAGATGTTTGACAGAAAACCTGTATTATTAAATGGGGGCATGGAGTTTGAAAGCTAAGGGCATTTAACAGAGAGGGAAAAGGTCTAATGAAAGACGCGATAGTATCGTTTTATACATTCTATTGTTATATCCCTGTTGGGGATTACACAGGGCATGAAAGAACATGATCACTCAGATTCTATTTTCATATTGGAGCTGCACGAATCATCAAAGCACTTTCCATCCCTGATAGGAACAGCCGTTCTCCAAAGAAAGGTATCATCAGGTCCTTATTAATATTCAAGAGTCATGAGGGAGAGTTGGGTAAACGCATATCGACCCTTTCAGAAGGACCACCGACGAGGGTTTGACGCGCGTCTGGTTGTCGGTCTGAATGGGGGTATGAATCAACTCCCTTTCCTGGCTTTGCGGTTACGTACTCGTGAAATACGCATCTACAGTTTGTCTACCTGTCTACAGTATCCATCTCCAACTCAAACACCTTGTCAAGATTCCCCTCCAAAGAGAAACACCTCCGTCTCCAAGCTGCCACTGCCAAAACAAAACGTCATGCAGTGCTGTTACAAAATCATCTGTGGATGCAGTCAGTCAGAGTCTACAGCCGCCATAACCTACTAACACGACAAGACAATGGCGAGATCTGAGGGGAAAGAAAAAAAGTTTGCATTTTATCGTTTGGTATTTTTATACACCGTGCAGATTTGATTCGAGGTACACAGGAATGTACTTAGCAAATAAATATGACGCAGGTCCTGATTTCGTTTTTTCTTTTTTTTTTTTTTTTTTTTACACCACCCACTTCGCCGCATCAGGAATGAAAGAATATTGCAGTGGTTCATCTTCAGATTCTTTTCATAGTGCTTGGATTTGGATGCACATTCTGTTCTTTTTGCTCCAGTGTGTTAAAACATCCCACAGATGAAAATTATTCAGGCGGGATGTTCAGCTGAGGGGTAATAATAGATACTAAAACAGACATGAGCATCTGAAAGCTGATTTCACTTGCACTATTTGACATCCACCACACCAAAGTGAATGATTTTTTTTTTTAGCACAAAATGAAAGGCAAAATGTTAGCGGGGGGATACCGTCTGTATTAAAGGTAGCATTTCATCTGCACAGTGGGATTGATGATGGCTAACTTCAAACAAACAGGGCAGGTAACTGAGTTATATTTAAATTTTATCCAAAAACAACTTGACGTTACCCGAGTAAAGCACAGCAAAACAAGAACGGAAGTAAACCCAGAAAGAATGCTAAGTCAAATTTACAGCTGAAATAGATACAAACATGATCCGTGGAGCGACGTTACTACGTGTGGCTGTACTTTTGACAGCCTGAAAGCTCTGTTAGTGGCCCCAATAGAGGCCGCACCAATGTGCTTTGGCGAAGTGAACGACCGACCCACTGGCTTTCGCGCCTAATGCCATCTTTTGGCAATACAGAAAAGCTCAGATCAGTAGACAAGTTTAAAATATAAACCCTCCAAATCTCAAGCCAGAGCAGGAGAGAAACTGAGTAAAAGTAACATCGACCTTTCCATGTGAAGATGAGCCGGAGACAACTGCAGCCAGACCAGTCATTCCTACATGTACAGTCACACACTTCATTACTCATCTCATATTCCCAAACAATGGCACCCTAAGGAGATTAATCCCCACTGATTGGACAAATGACCTGACATATAACCAGTGTGGCGCCTGCTAATGGTGCTTGTTTAGTCTCACAGGAACACGCAAGTTGCCACATTTACAAAGCTAGCATGAAGCTGGACCGATTCGCAACGGCATGATGTTTGGACTTAAAAGCATATGAATCACATACCTTTTATTCAAGGGATATGCGTCACCTTGGCAATACTCACACATACAGGAGTGAGGACATATTTGGTCTTACCAGGCGTCAGACAGAGTTAGGTTTCCAGCATTTGAAAGGATATGGATTACAGACGACGCGAAGACACCAGTTGCGAGGCCTTGTTGTTTGCTTTAAGCAGAAGAAGGCCACGGGGGCCAGGGCCGGGTACGGCTGCAGCTCCTCCTCCTCGGAGACGCAGTCCGGATCCCGAATAGGAGCCCTGATGAGAACTCCCAATGTCGGTCCAACTTCCACTTCCAGCTCCGGTTCCTGGTCTTCATGCTCCTGAACCTCAGGACTCCATTCTGCACCATCGCCCCGACCAGTACTGCTCCTCCTCCTCCTCCTCCTCGTCTCCACCACCTCCTCCTCCTCCTCCTCTTCCTCCTCGTCTTGGCCTCCTCCGGGGTCAACATCATGACCCGGGGCGTCATTCCTGTAGGGCGTCGGTATAGCAAGCCTCACCTCCTCCTGAACCTCCTCCTGCACCTGCCCCTCCGGGCACTCTGCGAACTGAAAGCGCACTCTCCCCTCGCCATCAGTCATGATAGAGCATCAGGCAGAGCCACTCTGAAGGGAGGTCAGAGGGAGAGCGGTTAGATAGAGGTGGGTAGTGGGAGGGGTGGAAAGATGGACAACAGTGTGATAAGAGGAAATAACATTTGCAAAGATTCGGAGAAACAGTGACGGAAAAGGAAGAGGGTGGAAGAGAGCGATCAACTTAGCAAAGAGCAACTGGAGACACAGATCACATAATGAGCCAAATAAACACTCAGACTGTTTCCTTTTCCAATCCCTCAGTAGCAGCACTACTTCTAATCAATCTAGACACAGATTATCAATATTCATAACTAAGCTGGACGGCGCTTGGTGCTTTCCATGAGCGTTTATATCAAACATATCCTCTTTCTGTCTATCGCGAATGAACTATCCCTTTGATAGAAAACGAGAGGATCACACAAAACTGAGAATCTTTGTTGGAACATCTCATAAATATTGTGTGAATATGATATAAGAGATAAATAAATAAAGTCATTTGACAACCACAGGCAGACTAGTGTATGCCGTTTCAGTGACACAATATAGTTAGGTACACAAATAGTACAATGAAGTATTAAGCTCTTATCAGTGCCACAGAATTATTGTGTGATATTATGGGAATACTGGGGATTTTTTTTTTCTCTCTCCCTCGCTCTTCCTGTTGCTATGTGATTGAACAGATGGACTGCTCTGTCTCTGGTCTACTGGAGGTTTTTTAGCCCACACCACGCAATGGTGGGCAGGGAATGCGCAAAAAGAAGAAGAGAAAAAAAAAAAAAAAAAAAAAAAACAATAAATGCCACGCTAATCCTGATTATTATAATAATTAGAAGAACATGTAGAACCTAACATTAGTCTCTATAATCCAGCACACAGACTTTTATCTTTTAAGGGCTTTCTAACGGGCTTTGTTGTGCATTGTTTGCCGTTATGTGAGAGAAGCGCATCTGACGCTCGAGGCACTTATACGCTCTCCTAAGGGCATTGTATGACAAAGAGGGGAAAATGTTAAACATGCTCTAAGTAGAATAGCTGTTGAAAAGTACATTTCAAACGGTGTCCAGTGAAATAAAAACTGCCCGAGAGAAATGGAGCGTCCATAACCTGTGTTTTTGTTTTTCGCCATTAAAAAGTGGACTCAATCCTGGATTCGATGGATATAAAAACATCAAAAGGCGAACGGAACAACTTTATTCTTTTTTAAATACCTTATCGAGACGGAATCGGAAGTTCCCATAAGCATGATCCGCGACTTTCCGTGTTTCCAGCGCACCCAGCCTTTCTCAGCAACCCGGAGCTTTCCTTTCCCTTCCTTCTTGCCTCTCTTCAAATCTCCTTACTTCTTTTGGTTTTCACTGATCAAAAGGTAATCCGAGAGCCGTTATAAAAATCGCAGGAAGTCATCAAAGAATCACTTGAAGTGGTCTTCGTGTGTGCGTTCGGTTAAAACGGGAACATCTATCCACATCCATGCATCCATCCATCCGTCCATCCTCGCTGAGGTGTTGGTTACGCAGCGTGGAGCGGAGATGCGCGCGCGAGGGTCGGACCGTGTGGGTCGCTGTGCTGATGCTCCGTGGATGATCTGACACGGAGAAACTTGGCCCGGGACCCGGGAGTCCTGACACGTGACGTGGATGGCCCGGCTATAGGGACGGAGCGCACAGTAGGAGACAGACACACAAACACAGACACACAGACACACACACACACACACACACACACACACTAGCCAGGAAGAGCCAAGCCGGGCGCGCACACCCCGCGCTGTTTCATGCATCACCATGCAGTCAGCAGAAGATAATGGAAATGGAATGAAAGATGTATTAGCCCATACCTTCCGTGGGTGTACAGCAACACAAGGAACCACCATTATTATTATTATTATTATTATTATTATTATTAATATTTTAGTTTATTTATTATGTCGTTCTATGATATTCCTCTGACATGTAGCCATAGTAACAAAGTTCTTCTCTAGGCTACAGAAACCCTACTGTTTACAATGGGAGCTAAATTATGTTTTTAGGAAAATAAATATATATAAAAAAAAGATATAAGGGTATGGGTTGTATTAACCATGAGGTTAATTGATATCTGTTGGACTGAATAGTTTAGGTTTGGGTTTCCCACTACACCTTCATGTGAGATGTGCTGTCTGCAAACTGGGCTACAAGACGGTTTTGAGCAGTGGCCACAGTGGTAATGGCAGGCCGTGCGACGCCCATTGGCCCTAGAAGACTTTTTTCTTTATACACAAAAAGAAACGGCTAATAAAGAATCCATTTTTCTTTCAAATACTCAAAATGACTCTTTTATTGCCATTTTAATAAGAATAAAAAGTCTCAAAGAGCCATATTAGTAGATTATTTTTTGTGTGAGAGCCGAGTTGGTTAGATGAGTGTTTTATGATGTCTGGACATCAAATCGTTTTAAGGAAAGGATCCATGTGGGTTTGGTGCCAGATGAGCCATTTTGAAAATAGATCCAGATCTTTTTTATTTTATTTGACCAGATTTGTGTTAGTCGGATCTGGTCTGGTTTTATGTTAAGAGCCAGACTGTCTGCCAGTGGACTCTAGTAGTTTATGAAAGCTCGGGAGCCAATTCAGTCCAGAGTCAGCTTATGCTATCTGGGATGTGTGAGGGGAGTCAGCAGGAAGTCACCTGGCTCAGCCAGAAAAGCACTGATGGGTTCAAAAAAAGCATGGAAGCCTGAAAAACTTTTTTTTTTTTTGGCATATTTGCCCAGTGAGCAGCGTGAACGGGGAGCCATCATGGAACACGGCATCTTTATAAATGTAGTTTCAGCAAGTAAAAAAAAAAAAACAGGGGAAAAATGCTCACTTATTCAAGTGAGTTGCTGGCTTGCAGAAATCAACGACAAAAACGAAAAAGAAGGCAGTAACACTCAAACACTGCATTTATTTCAACCTGTCAAACTGCCTGATTTAGGACTTTTAGTTTTGGGTGTGCAGCTTTCTCTTAAAAAAATAATAAATAAAAAAATTAATTCAGATATAACTGCTCTACCATTAATGGGGAACGTTGTATTGATCTTAAATAATTAGTTTATATACACATACGACATCCAACATTGGCAAAATAGTACGGTATTTGCAAAGACAATGTGTTGTTCATGCATGTTACAGCTAACATGTCAAATTAAATCTTAACGGGAAACTGAAAAGTTTTTTAAATATGGTTTGTTTATGCATTTTCATAACCTACTTTTATTCTTCATATTGTGTTCAGCATATTTTTCACGGTTATGTATCTGTATCCAATCAAGCAACTGCTGATTCTGTCAACGTCTTTAAAGGCAATTTGATCTCGACAATCAATTTAAACTCCCGTGCTGCCTGAATGATTGATCACAAATACACACACTATATTTAATGAAGAGTGTTTGAGTGGGAGACGGAGAGACGGAGGCAGACGGAGGTTTGTGCTGGGGTGGAGTCTGGTGCTGTACATGTTGGATCCTGAGCAGCCTCACTGTCGGGGCACACGCTGGTAAACGCTGCTGACATCAACACCATAAGAAGAACTTGCCAGCAACTTGACAAAAATTGATATCAGGATGGGGAGAATGAAGCAGATTCAACAGCTCCCCTCTTGGATCAAATCCCTCAGGGTTCATTTAGATCCGACAGCTGATTGGACGAGAACCAGTCAAACGTGGTCACAGAAATAAGCGACATTTTATTCAGACACTACACCGGGGGGAGATTTGGGCATTGCAACGATGTCAGAGCGGCCATTTAGTGTTCCTGGTGCATCGCTCACTCCATACTACCACAGTGAAAGAAAAAACTAAAAAAAAAAACAATAAAACTGTTTTTAACTATCAGTGCTGCTTTTGTTCCCCTGTAAAAACTAAGCAGAGGGAACAGAAGTCACCACACAGAACAGACTGGTTAGTCATTCAGACGGTGGTAAAACTATATCAATCAATAATGCAAACATGGAATAGCTCACGTCTCATTTCAGAAACAGCTTACAATGTTCATTGCAAGTCGATGTTTTTAACTATAATGCAACTCACCCATTCATGTACCATATGTGACATAGCATAAACTATGCTTTAGGGAGGGAAAGATGTAATTAATCTTCCTTAATCTTAATCCTTTAATCTTCGTGTGAACATACACATAGAGAGGCGTATGAAAGTTATAATCTCCACATGTCTGTATGTGGCACACTTACTGGTTGTGCACCGGCTAACTATAGCAATTTATCAAACTGGGTAAATTAAATCTTTTATTTATTTATTTTTTTTTATTGAACAAACTGTTATCAGGCTCTAACAATTTGTATAGTTGTGTGCTGCAATGGCACATGCAAACTATAAACACAATAGCTACTTGCTTGCCACAGCTATAAAAAAAAAAAAAAAACATTGTGGAAAAGCATCAATTTTGGCTGAATCAAGCGTCAAATTCGTCCTAATTTGAAATACCAGCACTCGGTTACTTTAACACCTTGTCAAAACCCTCGATCCATTGAAAGCCCGCATAACAAAAGCAGCAATCATTTTTTACAAAGATCTTTAGGACTCTCCGCTGGGTCAGAAAATGTTTCAACCAACCTTTCAGCAACTGTGCTCTTTGACTAATCAAACATGATACGCTAAGATTTGTTGTAAACACACTGGCAGTAATTCAGCCTTTTATTGAACGCCATTGCCCTCGAGCTGTCGTGTGCAGTTCACAGATCACTCTGAAGCATCAGCTACGCTGGAACAAACCGAACGAACGCCGGGCACACAAATGTGAGGCTGCTGCCAACCTCCTCGTCGCACAAGGCTAAGCTGATTAAAATAATAATTTGCCAAAAGGTTGATGTTCTCCTTCAAGACCCTTGGCAGCGGAGCCGTGTCCCCGAAAGCCAATTAAAGAGTCGTTTGAAGTCTGGAAAACTGAAGGGACAATGGAGACACTCGCGGGTTCTGTTCAAAAGTTTCATCGAAAGTTGTTACAAAAGGAGGATAGTTTGCCCATCGATGGTCATGCAGCATTAATAAAGTGAGGGTTTTGTTGAGGGGGTGCTGCTGGTCTGTCTGTGGAATGGGACATTACATATATCTAAAGTAAAGGCTATGTGTGTGTGTGTGTCCGTGTGTGTGTGTGTCCATTCATTCTCAGCTGTGAGCAAAAGCACCACATGCCCCCAACACCTGTCTGTCCGTCTCTCCCACCTGTCTGTATCCCCCCCCCCCCCACCCCCATAGCCTTTCCGTCATGTACATAGTTGGAGCTTGTGTCCTCATTACCGTAGGCTTGGCCCCAAAATGGCTCCCACGAGGCCTTTGCTAATGTTGGCTCCAGTTTCACACCACTCTCAGCTGTGTGTAGAAAAAGGCTGAACGCCAGATTTGCTCCGTTCGCTCTATACCAAACGCTCGGCAGCAGATTATGCCTCAGAGAAGAGCAACAATATCGGTCTGTTTCTCTTTTATCAAACAACAAAGTCAGTCCTGAGCTTGTAACTTTAGCTGATGAATTGAAAACAAATATATGCACGCAATACATTTGGTCACAAATTCCACAAGGGGACAAATAACAGACTGCGTTATGTCTCGGGACACACCGTATTGAATTGGTTTATACGAAACGTGTTGCCACCAGTCTAAATCAATAGTCCTCCATCAGCCTTCCATTCCCTGGCTGTCCCAACCTCTTCCCCGTCCGCCCATCCCCCTTCTTCCCCTCCACTCTGACTCCCACGCTTTTATCTTCCAGCCTTTTCCTGCTTTTCTCATCTCCTTCCCATCAGCGACCATTACTCGTATCTGACTCGGTGAGATTTTACAGCATGAGAAGTCATTTAAAGCCATTTTTTTTCTTAATCTCAATCTACAATACAGCCCACTGCGGAGTTCGGAAAAATCTTCAACGTAAAGAAGGATATTAAGTGTGTCGCGTTTGCTTTCGGGTTCCATTGGATCAGTAAATGTACATAGCATTACATAATGGTAAAGGTTAGTGTGAGAGCAACAACGGCAGAAAACCACAGCACCTACACAAAAAAAATAAACGTCTTTGACGAAAAACTGCGAGGATAATCATGTCTGCGTCCTGCGCCCGCTGTTAGATTGACAAGTGACCTCTTGAGACGTGCAGAGCAGAAACACAACACACATCAAAGACACCTCCAAAGTCATGAATAAAAACAAGAAAGTCGAGGAACGGGTCTTAAAGATTTAAGCGTTATCTCCTTTTCTCTCCCGCTCTATCGCACCTTGTCCTCTGATCTATCTCAGCTCGATGTAACTATCCATCCACCCTCTCTCTCTCTCTCTCTCTCTCTCTCTCTCTCTCCCGTCTCTGGGGACTAGAGTCTTCTCATTACACCCCGCTGACGTCTGCGAGGAGGGGGACACCCTACAAGTCCCCCTTCGGAGGGCTTCCCCCTGCAGCAGCACAGGCACTTCTATGCTGTACATGTGCAACCACATGTGTCGCGAGTGTATTGCACAATGCCACTGAAATATGCATATTCTTGATGCATTATTAAAGTCAAGCTAAGAAAAGTACACCGGGATGCATAACAAAAGGGGGAAAAAGGGAGAGTGGCGTGGTTAGGAAGAAAGAGAAGAAAAGGATGAAAGAGACGCTTTTCTTCATCAAAGTCATCGTTCTAATTAGGGTACGGCAGAGGGGAAAGCACACGTGCCTTCATAAACACAACGGGAAGAGAGGAAACAGTTACATAATCAAACACAAACACCAGCACACCAACCTATGGAGCAGCATCATGGACGGAAGGAAATCTGTCATGCTGCAGAGTGCACTCAACCGTGCAGCTCAGTCATACCTGTTGACATGAAAGACCCCTGTGTGTGTGTGTGTGTGTGTGTGTGTGTGTGTGTGTGGGAGGCATAGAATAATATTTAGATCTGCTTTCATCTGCATATGTGTCCATGCATCATCTGCTGGCTCCTTTAAGTCCACTGGCATGTACATATGTTATCCTTAAGCATGCGCGTGTCTGCGCAAATCTTCCTACTGCTTGTACGCTGTGCTGGAAGCTGGGTGTTGTAACCTATATGGCAACTTCAGTTGACAAACTGTTGTTGCTGGACAGCTAAACGGTAACATGGCAGCCAGCAGGGAACGTGATAGTGCTAGCCAGCCATAACACCTCTCCCAGCTCCAAGCTACTTTGGTTTCGAACTAGACATACGTAAAAAATTATGCAACACGGCTACTATGAAAACTCCTTTTATTTTGGACTCGACAGCTCTTTCCCCCCTCGAAAGGACAGCACTGTTCAGACAGTTGTATCATTAAACAGTCGAGCAAATCAGGTAATGAGGTCTATTCCCTGGATTGATTTCACTCTAAAATTGTGTGTTTTTTTTGTTTTTTTTTAAAGCTGCTGTGAGCCTATACACAGATAAAGGCTTGCTTTTATTGTGTAGGTTTATAGCAGCACTTGAAATTTGAAATGAAATTGATTCCAAAGGGTGTCATTATACGTATATCACATAAATAATGGGCGGGCAACATGGGAACTGAACCATGAGCAGTTTACGAAGAAACAAGAAGGTAAGTGTTCCACACACCCCAAAGGCGTTGGATTAATGTCTATGTCCATTTATGACAATGCTCAAGAGTGAAAACCAGGCTTGTGTGGACAGGCCCAATTCCACAAAGATTGAGACTCAGAAAACACAACCACACTATGGTCTTAGAAATCCGACAGCAGCAGTGCAGACTCCTTTGTGAGCGCAGCACTGTGTGTGATGCTCTGTGGCTCGGTCGCACAGCGTTGCCTTCACAAACCTGAAGAGGAAAAATCGAAACATTATTTTTACCAAGCATAGAGTTGCATCTTCAAAGATCTCACAGATGTCTACTGTCTGCCTAGAATAACAAAATGTTTGTTAGGGATGAAAACAAAGACCCAGTGTTGGGTACAATGCCAGCATATGGCCAGTGTTGCAATGTAACTAAGTACATTTACTCAAGTACTACTTCAGTACAATTTTGGGGTACTTTTAAGTTTTTCCATTTCATACTACTTTATTCTACTACACTACGTCTCAGAGGGAAATGTTAGAGTGCACTTTGTTTTCGTCTTCTTCATTTATTAAACTACTTTTGACCATGTGACCATGAGTTGTTTCACTTCTAAAATCTTCAGGTGGTTTCATTTAAATAACAGCTTGAGCCTCAAAAAGGTACAATTATGAGAGATGTGAGAAAAGTCCAAAAGAAAAATACAAATTTGAGTAGGAGCACTTCTTTTCTACCGCATAGCTAATCTCAAAAGCCCTCGGATTTATCTTGTGTAACATTATTTATTTTGTAATTAGTATGAACAACCTAATACACAACTGAAACAATGGATTAAACAACAACAAAGATTTGAACATTGAATGAGTTTTGAATTGATTTGTCCGCCTACACACATGTAGTCTCGCACCTGCGCAGTACATACACAATACAAGACACATGCATGTGTCCTTTTCAGCCGGATGTATCCATTTATTTCTTTAGATGTTTCATCATGAATTTAAAAAGCATAACCAGGGACACTGGCTGCAAATGAGCTTTGCATACATAACAAACACTCTGTATTTTCCTTGTTAGATGAAAACAGAAGTAAAAAATAATTAATCTCTCTTATGCAAGCCTGCCAGGCTGAGAGTAACTCTCTCATGGATCAATTATTTAGGTTGTTTATGGGAAGACCAAATTATCATACGCGTGCCTGGGCATTTAAATAGCTAAGAATCTGATGAGCCTCATGTCTCAATGTCTGTACAGTACATGTGGATCACATGCTCGGCTGCTGTATCCTCTGTAGTGCGATTCTGTTGTGTCTGCACCCTGTCTGCTTTCATCTATCGAACAAAAAAAAAAAAAAAAAGAATATACACACGGAGGTGCCAACTGCCTGCTGGCCTCTTGAAAAATATAAAACTCATTTTCAATACAAAGACCTGCAGGTTGCAGGGCGTCCTCACCCACACACACACCCCTACTGGTAGACTTCAAACCGGCTCTAAGTGAGACAGAGAGGCTGAGACCAAAACAGAGGAGAGAGTGAATAGAGAGGTATACAAAGAGAAAGTGAGATGGAGGGAGATGGAGGTACAGAGAGAGAGAGAGAGAGAGTGCTGAACACACAGGGAGTGC
Source organism: Bovichtus diacanthus (assembly GCA_943590825.1). Taxonomy (NCBI): domain Eukaryota; kingdom Metazoa; phylum Chordata; class Actinopteri; order Perciformes; family Bovichtidae; genus Bovichtus; species Bovichtus diacanthus. The sequence goes on from CALSBV010012105.1 coordinate 936,748, forward strand.
GGCGATGATGTGTCATGGCAGCAGTAATGAAAGTAACATCTGGATTATGATCTGGTGCTGTACAACAGCATCTGGCGGCCATCTGCGTGACATTATATTAACGCATACACACGGACAATCGCATGGAAAGCAACGACCCCTTCCTAATATCTGCATAGAGAAAAAACGCACGGTGTCAATGAAACATGTTACACGTCAACCGCAAACTCTTGAGCTCATCGAGAAGAAAAGCAGATGCGTGCAGATATTCCTAACAGTGTCATCAAATTGATGCGCATCGTAAAATAACAAAACATCACATGATCATTTATCCCCCGACCGACATATTTCAATTGCGGTATGTGTTTTTTATTATATTGTTATTATAAATAAAACAAAATACCTGATTTGACATACTGTGGCTCAAATGGAGAGTATCCCTGAATCTTGGTCAT
>CALSBV010012105.1:942181-954423 GCA_943590825.1 Bovichtus diacanthus
CCTCACTGTTATGCCAATCAATGTCCGTCCAAAGCTTTCCATTGCCTTTGTATGCACTTCTATTATTTATGTTCCTATTGTTTATGCTGTAAACTGACCATCAGGCTGGTCTCCCTTAAACATAAGCATTCCTTTGAGATCCGTAACCAATGTGTGTGTGTTGAGAGAGAAAGAGCACTTGTCAGTTGATATATGGGCTTCTGGGAGGCTGCATAGTGCAGCTGCTGTCGTACGGCAGATCAAAGGGGATTCCTAGACAGGCTGGATGGAGTGGGGGGGGGGGATGGGGAGAGGACATGTTTGATGGAGGTGGGGCGGAGAGGTTGATGCAGTGAGAAGAACTTAATGAAGCTCGCTGCACTGATGTCAGCTGGTTTGAATCTTTAAACTTCAGAAGATGCTTCGGCTACGAGAGTGCGACCCTCCGAGCCCGCGGTCTTTAGCGGATCCACTGGCTCTCGAAGCCACAACTCAGAATTAAACCAAAAAAAACTGGATTCTGCATATCACGCTGCAGTTCTGTGTGAATCTTTAGGATGGTCTTATTTTTACCAGACGAGAGAGATACACATGTTGCTATTTATTGACAGGACATTATTGTAAATAAATCTCCAGACTTTTATCCTTTTACACCAGCGGCTACAACACTAGATCTACTAATCAAATTCTTTTAAATGTCCCCAGGGTGAGTAACAGTGCTTTTCTTCTTCTATGCACCCCGGGCATAGAAGAAGGAGTGGCAGTTATCATTATCTTAGAAGTAAAACAAAAGAAGTGCTCCCTTCTTTGAATACTTTTAAAGGTTCTTTACAAACCGCCTTGATGGAAACATGTTGCTGTTTTACATAATGCTCGACTGGTGCAATGCGTTATGGATATCGCTGGTATACATCTCTCCTCTTTTACTAATTCCCTTGTGTTGCTTTTATGTATTGTATGTGTTCTTACATGTGAAATGATTTTTGACTGCTTGTTCTGCGGACCAGGACTCGCTGGAAGAAGAGATCCTGTATCTCAGTGGGACCTTCCAGGCTAAATAAGGGCTAAATAAAAAAAAAAAAGTCCTATTATAGTTATGGACAACATCCAAAGCAGCAACATGGTTGACTGTTGTTCAGTAAAGGACAACCACTTTTGGACTGTGTTGGTACTGCCAGAGGAAGTGGATCATTTAACATGTTTTATGCACACAATGTCGTAGAACTCTTGTTTTCAGAAATTGACATCCCGTTTATAATGGTGTTGTTCTATTAGACTGTGTTCATGTTTTGCCAAATGTACCTAATAAAGTTGCACTTGACGGTATATTCCATTGTTATTTTCCTTCCTTGTATTATATTTGCTGCAACTGCACATTGTGTTCATGATGGTCATTAATCATCTAATCTAATCTACGACGATGCTGCTCCACCCTGCTGCTGGTTGTGCAGTGCTTGTAATCCAATTGGTGCGTCAGTCACTAATTCTGCGAAACAACAGACGTCAATCCAGATGGCATTAAAAATCACCCCAGGATAAGTAATAATTAAATAATTTCAGATGGGACATTTACCAGAATACATTTTTTTTCTTCTTTAGACGGATGACATTTGGTTGATAGGGAGATTAAAAAAAAACAACATCAAAAAACACCCCTGGTAATTCTAAAGGGCGTCTTTGAGTCTGAGCATCACAATCTACCTTTGTGCTAATAGTTGGGGAACAAAACGTACTTATAACAATTTACATGCCTTTAGAGGTTTAACAATACAATCAGTTTAGAATTCACTTTAGCTCATCATTCTTTAAGCAAAGGTTGACTGAAAGACCAAAATAAAATCCTTTTTTGTTCTCCTTAACATAAGCAGATAGTCTTTTTTAATAGTTTTTCTTAAACCTTTGGGAGCCAAATGCCAATAATATCATATTGAATCAATCAAAGTTGGTTTGCATGCACATCCTCATCTCCATGAAAACTGAAGAATATAAACTGTTACGATAAGAATGTCATCTTTAACTATACAAAGAACCAACTTATGAACTTAAGGTGTTTTAAACATCATAGTTAAGCCAAACATACCAGTTTTCAAAGTAACTGTGGCAAAAGCTGCAGCTCAGTTAGCGTATGCATTCCTTCAAAGGCAGTTGTAACTGTAAAGAGTCAAACTGAAACAGATGTGCTCGCGATGCTGTGAATGGAAATGAAGAAAAAAAAAAAAAACAACAGTTGATTGGTTAATTCACGTTGTATGAACGCAAAAGAGACAAAAGCAAAAAAGCCGACAGTCTGGAGGAAAATAAGAGTCTGTCTGAGCTGTCACGAAGAGTCGCTGCTTGTGGCCTCAGAAAACATCAGTCAGTGAACTGCTGCGTTGACTGTTTATGGCCAAAAGACTGAAAAACCACTCCAGAGATCAAACTGAGTTGAAGATTCATGTCACTTTTTTTATCTAAATCCATTGCTCTTGACATATTGTACAACAGTAATAGGCAAATTCCCCAAAACTGGCATCATGCATTATGAATTGCGCATCCCTTGACCTGTCTCAAGGTCCCATTTTCAAAAGAATGTGTAATTTGCCCTTTTTTTCCCCCTTTCTGACAGCAATTATCTATTTGGCAAAGTATAATATTGCCTTTCCACAGGGGGCAGAACAATAGCAGAGAGAAAAATAAAAAGGACATTTTCAGACCACAAGCTACTGTTCCTAACCAATGAGCTGCAAGGGCATTCCTCAGAACCTCAAGCAAGGAATTAAAAAATGAAAGAGAGAAACCGTTTTTGGCATTTAATATCTGTCTAAACCAACTCTCTAAAAACGCTAACAATTTTCGCTGTAACTGGCTATTAGCGCTGATCTTTGTCAATTGGACTATTTTTGCAATGAGGCTCATTTGCATAGAAAGGGGCCAATTTTCATTTTGAGTGAAACAAAATGAGAATTCTGTCTGATATCAGGCAACTACAATATGTAAATTCAATACTAAAAAGGCAATCAGAACTCATAGCATTTTAATTGACTCTATGATAGTGCAAGACCCCTGGAAATGTTAAGTACATAGTGTGTTGTCACTTCTTCAAAAATGATCTTCTAATATATTTTGAATGCTGATCTTTGAATTCCTCCTGATCTGTATATTCATTATAAATACTTTTTTTTTTTTTTTAAATTGTAGCTGTTAGTAGCTCTTTTTGTTCCCTTGTGCAATGCATTGTGGGACAATAATGTCCTTCAACAGTATTACTTTGAGGAACCTAATTTAGCTACTTTCATTCATTCCGTTGTATTTTTCTTGTTCATGGTTTAAATGTGGGAGTGAACTTGGCAGCATTCATGTCAGAAGGAGCCACACAAAGTTGAATAAAATATCTCATCCTAGACCTAAAGATTAGTTATTTAAAACAATAAATACATTGCATATTAATTGTTTTTTTATTGTAATATAATACAACTTTTTTGTAGGACCTGTACAAAATAGCTTACCCACAAACACTGAGCCCATGTGCTGATTAAAAAAAAATTAATACAGTTTAAACATATGAGAGAAAGTGATCATGCAGAGAAAACAAGACAAGCTAGACAGAGCAGAGCAACAAATATTTGAGCAGATGAATATGTCAGTGCAAGGCTTGACAACCGACGATCTAGGGAAAAGGGATAGGGAAGAGAAGGGGGGAGGAAAGGGAGGGAAGAAGGAGGAGGAGACAAAGGAGAGACAGGCGGGTGCCAAGTGTCAGGAGGACTGTCGAGACAGAAGTGGGACTGTGGGATAACTTGTGGTCAGCGAAAAGAGGATGAGTCAGAGGAGGAGGGGTGTGACGAGTATTGGGGAATTACGGAATAGTTTCCCGACAACGCAGAGTAAGATACAAAGAGGAAATAGTTCCTGGCACTCCTTTTAAACTTGGGAGAGCCAGAGGGGTGGGATTCATCGCATCAGATACTTAAGATTATGCAATTTAAACCAACGATTGCCGATTAGTGAAGCAGGTAAAAGTTTGTGACGGTAACTGCTCAAATATTTCACTTTGACTTAACTCCACCCACTTGGCCTTTTAATTAGACTGCAACAAATGCCACTGACCCACGTTTGGTTCCAAGGTTAAATATTTAAAGGGACATGAATTTAAATGTGTTTACGGTCCTTTAGCTCTTCAATAATCAAGAAACGTGTCGTCATATTTTCTTTCTTATATTGTTCTAATTCGATAAGAAAGCAAAGAAGTGCAGCAGTAGGAACAGGATATTAACGACTAATGCAAATAAGATGAGTGCAGATGAATTAATAGCATGAAGTCATCAAATGAGTGTGAGTCATATAGTGTGCGAGACAGCAACCAAACGGCAGACACAGAAACTGTCATGAGCAGCTACACAGACGGAGACACGACTGCAGGACAACTGAGGGTCAGGTCCAATTACCAGGAAAAACACTCCTTCAGGGAGATCCCGCTGTGTGTAAACATGGCTCTCTGACAGGTGTGTGAGACTGTGTGTGTGTGTGTCTGTGTGTGTGTTGTTACCATCACAGAAGCATTTCTTTTATATAGTCCTTGCGGTTTTAATTTATTGCCCATGTTCTTTCTGTCTGGCACCAAACTGTTACCACAATTTCCTGCAACATATGAATGTACTCCGTTAAACAAAGTGATCGTGATTCAGAGCGCAGTGCAGAATTGTATTTCTCCAACAGAGAGAGAGAGAGAGCAGCGCTGGGAACACACAGATCCAACCGTGTGTTTGTGTTATTTATTGTGTTGCTCACAAAAGCCATCCATGCGTGTTAAAAATGTAATCTGAGTGGTGGTATGTTTTCTTCAAAGAAGAATTTGCTACCGCAAAAACATTTCATAGGAACATAATTTGTCTCATTTCTAGTATTGTAAGGCTAATTGCAAGCCTAGGGGCCTTTACTAAAGGAGTGAGTGTGTTGTAATTGCAATTTGCACAGCCATACATGCTTGTGTACATATAGAGTTATACTTTAAACATCAATATTAAGTTCCTTCCTGTGGAATATGAGGGTATGTAACAAACAAGCCGTTTAAATTGTCTCTACATTTTTATGATGAAAAACATTGACACACTGTATAATGGACTTTAGAAGAAGGGCAAGGTGGAGCGGAGAAGTTGAGGCTAAAGATTATTTTTCCCGTTCGTTGAGTTTGGCATTTTAAAAGAATAGTTTGACATCTTGGAAAATGCGCTTACAGTTATTGATTTGTTGTCGAGAGACTTCGATGAGAAGATTAATATAACTCATGTCTGAATGGTAGGAAGCTACACCCACCATCTCATTAGCTTAGCTTAGCTTAGCTTAGCTTAGCTTAGTTTAGCAGAGTTAATTTAGCAAAGTCTTGAGGGGGAACAAGAGTTTCCTGGCTCTGTAAAAAGATTACATAATCCAATACCAGCACCTCTAAAGAGAAATAATAATGTTATATTTTGTGTGCGAATTAACGTATTTCCCAAAATACTTCTCTATTCCTTTAAAATTGAGAATATAGGTTGCAAAAGCAGCATGTGTTTAATACACTCAAGACTTTCCCTGCTAAATAAATTTGGTCTACACTTGAAAAATGAAAATGGGTGAGAAAAACATGCGTGTCCCGTAGGCTACTTACAGCCCTGATGAGACTCTGGTGTGCAGCCGCTTTAATACATTATGAGAAATAAGTGCAGCGGTAATAACTGTGTTATCTTTTATAGCGCTATTATATTAGAATATATTATATAATTCTTATGCATTTTCTTCAACGAGGACATTCACCGGGAGACGATGTTCAAGTTCACACCACCTCCCTCAGGCCCTGTATCCACCTCTACTACTGACATGCTGACCAACCAGTTCAAATCACTAGTGCAGCAACAGGGAAAATGTTTGCGTGCCTCCCTCAAACCATCTACTGCGCACTGCCAGCTGAGTTTGGTGTATCCCCATCCAAGCGTGAGGCGCCGCTGCTGGGAGCTGAATCTCCATCCCTGCTGTGGTCCCTGAGCCTTCAGAGCCTTATATTCCACTCAAAAAAACCCAATGACACTTAAAAAGACCATTAAAATGAAGCAAAATTAACAAGTGCTACTACCGAGGGCCTTTAAAAATGCTTAATAAATGTGAGTGAGAAGGTGAGTCAAGCCCTAAGCTGGGCTCGAGTGGCCGTATTACCAGCAGCTTTAGTATCAGCAGAGTGTATCTTTCTCAGCCTGGAGGAGCGTTTAGTCAGCTCTGATGCAATCTGGATGAAGCGATATATCAAATTTTCCGATATCACGGAAAAAGACATGTCTGGATGCCGCCATGACACTTGGTCATTTATAGCTGTGGTCCATAAAGGGATCAATAGAGTTTTATATTAACCTATAATATTACATGATACAACATTTGTTGATTATATTTTGTATTATAAATCAGAATCTGAATCTTGAAATGAACTAAAGTCGTCAAATAAATGTAGTGGAGTGAAAAGTACAAGTAAAATGCCGTCAGATTCATTACTTAATAAAGGACAACAGTTTTTCAAGTCATCATTTTTCATTTTTAAGCAGTCATAAATATCTTATCGTGGACTTTTTATCGTGATACTATCGTACGGTGTATTTTTGGTACCGTTCCATCCATATGATACAACGCTCATTCACACGCAATTCATTACCACAATAAAAATGATGCACAATGATGTGTAAACACTACTCGTGTGTCCTCTGTGTGTTTATGTGTGTTATTGTACTTTCCCCAATGTCTTTACTGTGCGAGTGTCCATCGTGTCACAATAAAAAGGAGACAGATTGAAGGCAACACGTCACTGCACAAAACAAAATCGCTGCCATTCAAATGACCCGCTGCTGTGACACAAGCTCCTCTGAGCAGAATTCAGGAAAAGCGGTGTGTGGCTGCTGCTCGTCTGTGGAAAAAAAACATCCAACATCTGGGGTGGATTCAGTGTGTTGCCACTGTTACATGTGATCAGTTGTGACTTTGATCATCAGAGCTCGTTAGTCCATATCTAGCAGTCATTATTATGACCTGATTTGCACAAGGACAATTTTTTTCTTTAATCATCCTGCTTATGACAACATCTCAAACCCACATTTTCCTCTGACCTTCTGACTTGACGCGTCTCCAGTGATGCAAAGACACAAAGAAAATGTGCTCAAGTGCTTAATACAATTTTAGGTATATAATATAATTCACTGCTAAAAATATTATCAAAAACATAAACTGCATGTGCTTCTTTTCTTCGTCTAGTCGTTGCTGTCCAAATGGAAAGTCTTTTTTATTCCCTCTTTATTTTTCAGACTTCAGAAATCCATCTCATACTTTACAGTACATGTCATTTTTCTTGCTGATAAATCTCGCTAATTTGAATCTTGACAGCCTCGCCAGCATCAGAACACTCATGTTTGTTTATCGCTCCCTAATTAAATCAGATTCATCAAGATTTTGTTCCGTTTTATGTTTATCCCCTGGTCATGGATCCTCCCACTGCAACAGCTCTACGGACCATTAAAAGGGCTCACTTCCCAGTGTGCGAATGACTGCAATAGCAAATAAAATATCACTACTGAAATAGTCTCTCCAGCTTCCAACGACAGCATTATGAAACATTGCAGGCAGTTTATTGTGTTCTTGTAAACTAAAGACACTTAAGTGTTCTTTCTCCAACTGACATCTACTATATCATGGCGGCTATCATGATTACTTGGGGATTTGTGATGCAAACACACAGCAAAAAAACACCAAATCTGTGCTAACTGTACCTTATGCCTGGGTTAGATATTAAAAACTGAGCGTTGGTGCAGATATGTTACAAAGTGGGAACATCCATCATTGCCTTTTCATTAAATTAGCACCATGACACCACTGGGAGGCCTCTGCAGTAAATTGAAGCTTAAAAAGTTGTGCATTGTGAGTCAGGATTGAAGGGATTTAAAGCGCGACGGTGAAGTCACCAGAGTTCTGACAGCCATCCCTGCTCTCACTGACGGGCCTCCCCGCCTGCAGTCTTTTTATTTATGTTTCTTACACAGTGTCAAATAAAATCAATCACTCACTTCCCCGCTCTCTCTTCCTCCTCTCTCCCTCCCTCTCACACGCACACGCACAAATGCAAAGACACCTACAGGCATGACTGAAAACACGCACGCGCTTGCACGCGACACACACAGTGCGCGCAGAGGTGGGCGATGTGGTTAGGGTTTCTAGGTGACCCGTCCCTGAACCCTCGGGCCTCCGGTTATAGCAGAGCTTGAAAGATGTGATCACTCAGCTGTCGATAATAAACGAAGTGCATCTAATGGTGTGGGTTGGTGTGTAAACAGGTTACATGCAGTTAAGTGCACAGCAGAGAGAGGAAGACAGTGTACGTGTGATTGCAAATGTGTGTGTGTGTGTGTGCGAGTTTTAAAGCTCGGGGTAATTAAGGCAAGAGGTTTATTGTGCGCGTGTAAAACAGTCCTCAGCGCAGTTGGACAGTAAAATCTCTGAGAAACAGTTTACCTTACGCCGACACATCACTCTTTAGATTACTTAAATCTCCTTAATGGAACTGTGTGTGTGTGTGTGTGTGTGTGTGTGTGTGTGTGTGTGTAGTGGGGATTGGTAACCCACATGAGTTTCCATTAATCTGGTGGTGAATGTTTCACACGCAGAAAGCTAAAGAAGCAGTCGGTGCTGTTACTCATGACTTTGTTCTTAAAAGGGCCAATAAAGTCTTTACTGTCCAATGGTATAAAATGATAATACCGGTATATTGTATATATCTGAAAGGTCAATGGGGTCATTGATCAATACCATAGAATCAATAACTATATATATATATACACACACAAGGATTGCAAAATTCAACGCAATCAAGAAACATTTTAATGGTATAGTTTCATTCACATCTTGGAGGAGGGGCCTCCTTATCTCAACTGTCCACTAAACCTTGTTTGTGCACGACCACATGAAGGAGAAAAGCTAATTTATCTAAATGCTGCAAGTGCTGACATGACCATGTCTGTATTCTGCCGCTGTTGATGCTGACAGTAAACACACATGGTGTAATAGTTTGATATTTAGCTTAGAAAAGCTTTCGAGTAAAGATTAGAAAGATAAGATTAAAGCGGAAACCTAAAAGGGAAATAACTTTGTGCTTAAATGTGAACTATAATCATTTAGTAAATATTGGATTTAGCCTCATGTGCAACACACATGACTGTATTTAGCACAGATTGTAATATGGAATGATATGAGCTTCATCTGGATGAAGGTCAGGAACCAACCAATGATCCTATTATCAGTAAATCTATGGCTATTTTGCAAGATTTTATATCTTTAAGCTGAGTGGCTATGCATTTTAGCTGTTGATCTGCTATGCAATCGTCCTATACATAGCAGCATTATGACATTACTCTTCTATATTTAACTGTCAGGAGCCAGATTAGGGCCAAACACAGGATCCCAGGAAATCTGTTCTTTGTTCTTCCTGCTGTCTGTGACAGTGATTACATAACCCTGCCATCCCTTACATAAGTGTCATTAGTCAGCAGTAAATTTCAAAACTGTTGAAATGCATTAGAAAAGCGTTCACCGTGCACTCCTGGTGGCCTAGATTCATAGGTCTAACATAAATACTTTTGTATACTTTAATCCTGGAGACCTTCTTTGCACGGCAGGGCACGGAAGCAGTAAACAGCACTTGCATTCGTTTGCAGACAGAAGTCCTGCATTGTGCAAAAAGTAAAACAGCATTTGCATCAGTTTTAGGGATGTCAAAAGAAGCAAATAAAGGACAAAATTCAGAAAATGTGAACGGTAGTTGTTTTTCTACAGTATCGCGTGTACTGTAGTCGTCCCAAAAGGAAGCAGCAAACTCACAATTGACATGTCCTGGGTGCACACTGCGGACCACAAATCTGTGTTGAAATCGGCAGTGGCAGAGCTAATAACGTTAGCGGTTAGCAGCCGGTGGGAAACACAATCCTGTTTGGCTAAATAACGGAGCTAACCGCTAACGTTACGGAGGTTGTACTGAGTTACATTAACATGCGTTCAAGCTCTATTCAGTAAAAATGAGTATTGAGCAGAGGTGAATTAAAACGTTACTATGATGTAATCTTGTAATCTTCGAATGTAATCTTGCAAATGTAGAAATTTGAATAAAATACAGTTGTTTGAATGAGGTGTTTTCACGACAATGTAAAATAGATATTCGAGAGGGAATTATGGCCTGTTTGACTTACTTACGGAAGTCTAAGCAGCTTATAATACATCAATAAAACTACTAATGCTAAGATTTTTTCTAATCAAAGCAGATATTTAAATAAAAAAATAATTCATTTAGTTTCAAATTGGGTATCGAGAATTGGGAAATTTCACTTGTATTGGTGTGGACTAGAACATTTTTGTGTATCAGGGCATTGCTAATAATTTTTGGGTTTTTGTGCATAGTGCAAGTAATAATGACTAAACTTATGAAATGACAATGGATAACACCATTTATGAGGCACCAAAATTATCATATTTTCAAAGACTGGAAGATCAGACTGCGTATCTTCTTTCCTTAAAGACTCTCTTTCACTCTGATTTTTTTATACTGTTGCTCAGTGACAGTGCCGACTACATTTCTCCGACTGAGGAACTCAAGTTGTGCTGCTTCAGACCACATGTCAGTACGAGTCAGTCGTCACTTCTCAGCTCCATTGCCAAGGCTTAGAAATGACCAGCTGGTGCAGAGAACATTATGGCGAAAAAAGTGTGGCCAGCAGAGCCAATTTGCATTTTCATGTCAAATTATTTAATCCTGCACCCCCAAAGTGCTCTAACTCTTATAACCTGGGAACAATTACATCGAAAGCCACAGCACTGTCAACCTGGCAGGAGAGTAAGAATGCAGAATGCTGTTCATTTAAACAGATGGAGTGTTAAGTGATTTTGGGAAAAGCTTTCTCAGTCTACTTTGTCCAAACGTCAAATATTAATGTTCACATTTCTTTCCACATCATATAAATTGAGCTCTCAGGAGGGTTTAGCCAATGAACAAGGTTAACTTTGAGTCTTGTGTATTAAGCAAGGCTAGGCAAAGCAAATGCACGTTAATGTGCAAGATGAAAATCGTTCAACTTCAAACTGAACAATCTATAAAAAAAAGAAAAACATTTGGAATGCATACATATAATTTATTCCCTCGGTTATAATACAGTTTCTTAAGTTCTTAGACTCTGGCAAAGCAGAGGGGATTTGTGAATTTGTGAGGCCTCATCACGCTGTCAATCTCTGCCTCTATATATCTTACTGAAAAATAACTCCTTCCTACTTTCAGCAATCCTCTGTTTTGCACGTCCAAGGATCTAATTCATATTATCAAGCCACTCGGTTTGTCACTGTTGCACTTATTTTAAAGTGTAAAGTACTTGTGTCTTTACTGGGGCAATAAAGTCTGATGAGACAAAGTATTATCTAATTCTGAGGAAGAGAACAGGATGTAGCCCTCTCATAGTTACTAACCTCAGAGTAAAAAGGTTTAGAGGGAAACAATAGAGGAAGAGAATATATGACTGTTTCTCTCTCTTCATCCTTTACTAGAGCTTAACTGTTCATGTGGAAATGGTACAAGATTTAAAAGGGGAAAAAAAGAACATCTGCTTCTTCACTTCTGGTTTCAGTTTACGTAATTTTTCTTTCCTTTTTTTAAGATGACCTTCTGGATCCCTTACTCTGCTGAGCACACATTACCCAAAACATTCCCTTGAGAAAGGGTAATTAATTATGAATAACACCTTGCTGATTTGGCTTAAAGGATATAGGTTCAGCCACTGCAAAAGATGACAGATAAAACAAGTTACACAGTTGACGTTCTGGTGAAAAATTATTTTTTAAAGTTCAGCCAAAGCTAATATAAAGATGGAACAAAATGAAAAAGTATTAAAAAAAAAATCAGAACCTGGTGCTGTTCTCGATTTATCTGTCAAAAACAAACCTAATGTAGAATTTATTGTTTCCCTGATTCAATCTAACTACAAAGAAAAATTGTTATTTTGTTTCATGTAAAAAACACAATGAGGGATCGCACGCAGGCATGCAGTCACGCAGGCAGGCACGCAGGCAGTCACGCATGCAGTCACGCAAGCAGGCAGGCACGCAGTCACGCAGACAGTCACGCAGGCAGGCACGCAGGCAGGCACGCAGGCAGTCACGCAGGCAGTCACGCAGGCAGGCAGGCACGCAGTCACGCAGGCAGTCACGCAGGCAGGCAGGCACGCACGCAGTCACGCAGGCAG
>CALSBV010012105.1:954433-970383 GCA_943590825.1 Bovichtus diacanthus
GCAGTCAGGCAGTCAGGCAGGCACGCAGGCAGTCACGCAGGCAGGCACGCAGGCAGGCACGCAGGCAGGCAGGCAGGCACGCAGGCAGTCACGCAGGCAGTCACGCAGGCAGGCACGCAGGCAGGCACGCAGGCAGGCACGCACTCCCTTTGGTTGCAAATGACAGCGCATAAAGAGAAGATAACAATGTGTGTCTTGATGAAAGTGTGTGTGTGTACATGTGTGTGAGAGAGAGAAAGAATCCCTGCTCGGTGCTGTAATATGGGTTAGCATATCTCTCCATATAAACCCAGCAGGGTGTGTATTACATTCTGCTATTGTGCTTGACTTGCGAAAATAAAAAATAAACAACATGAATGGATGCGCCAAGCAAATAAATGACCCATTACATTAACATATGGTAGCACTAAAAGATGAGCATTATTTGTCCCATGAAAAATACAGTAGACACTAGATACACACATATTGTCATTTAATATGTCTCTGTCTGTTTACAGTCAAGCTAGATACACATTAACTCTTCCCATCCTCTCTGTATCATACGTTTCTGCTTTTCTACTGCCTGATTAACCATAAAAATCAAATAAGCAGCTGCTAAATGAAACTCAAACAGCATGTAATAATAATTGTAAGGGTGGGGGACAATGTGAGAGGGGAATGGAGCCTGCGAAGGAGAAAGAAAAGTAAGGAGTCATGTTGTTGGTGTGTTAAGGCGATTACTAAACCCGCCTCTCTTCCTGCGTATATCTTAGCTCATCATTTCTGCAGCGCCGTTGTTCACGTGTTGAACAGAACAGGTGCAAAGAGCTGATGCTAAAATAAACAAACACACAAACATGCAGACTTCTGTTACTGCAGAGCTAAATCCTAATCTCAGTTCTTACTTTAGCGCTTAACCCAAATCCCAACCCTAAACCAGACAACATGTCCGTACATAAAAAGTGTGACATGACCTTGAACAACATATATAAATACACACACACACGCACAGACACACACACACACAGACACACATATAGCTGCCAGCCAGTTTCATCAATCCGTCTGTCCACCAACCAGTCCTGAATTCTTTAGTCTAACAGCTGCAAATGCTATGATGCTTACAAACATGCAGACGCATGCACATGCTGACCGACACATGTAGCCACATTACGCCCCCAACAGGATTTCAAGGCCTACAACTCCAGAAGCAGGATTAGCTTATTCTAAAATCGGAAAAACAGGGTTTCAAATCTTTTTAACGCTTATATCTTGAATGAAATCGTTAATACATTTGGGACACACACACACACACTCACACTTGTTACAGCGGAACTGAATGATTGCAAGTGTATGCCCGAACAAGTAGCTACAGAGTAAAAATAATCATTACAACAGGCTGGGTGGATCAACCTATTACCTGTCGAGTGGCAGGTTTACACTTTCCTGTATTGTTTGTAAATCAAAGAGCTGTTGCGAGCTTTTTTTACGTTACAGTACGTTAAACACAAAATGGAAAATCCTAATAGAATCTATTGATCTCAGTCTGCTTTTTTATTTATTTTTTACTAGACTTCAATTTATTTCTACATATTATAGGCCTAAACATACATTTATACTGTATATACACACACACACACATACAGTATATATTTACATTTTTCATTTTTAGATATACTTATATAGAGTATACTAGGTTTCTGTCAAACTAAAAATTAGCCCCATGTCATAGTATACCATTTTGATTATGAAAACAGACCGTCTGAAAACATGGGTTCATATATTAAAGACATAATGAGCAGAAAATTGCATTGCATCTGGATTTTAAAAAAGTAACAGCTCTTCCTCACGAGTTGATGTTTTCATGTTATTCACAACTGACACCTGTTGAGTCAAACACGCTCATCATTAATAGTGCAGCCTCGGCCTTTTTGTATGCTTAAATTTCTCTTTGATGATTTCATTGGCGCCTGAATATTAATCAGTTTAAGTGGTTAATGTGCATTATCTGAGCTAACACACCGGCTAACAGCCCCAGTTTGGGTATGTTTAATTCATGGGGTGCGATCACTGTGGCTGGATTAGACAGTGGCTGATGAATATGGATCAAGGCACTTCCACACACACGCACCACACACGACTCAATAACTCCAGGTATTAGAAAACTTCCTGACATATACTGCGCCAATGACTTTTAAAGACAGAATTCACCCTTTCTTTCTTAATGGTGTAAGATGGTGCTCCTGTGAAAAAACTGTCATCCTGGGAAATGTGACAGTTTTTATTTCTGGCAGCAACCACCAATGTGGTTCAAGACTTTTTTTTTGGTGCTGTAGGCGACACACCAATGGTGCGCAGAGTAAACTTATTACCTGTTTTAAAAACCTGATATATACAGCGACTCTCCTTTTTTTGCTCCTCTTGCTTTTATCTTTTTATAGTCTGCTATAATTATATATATGTATATGTATATATATATATTTTATGTATATGTATATATGTATTCAAGGTCTCCCAAACCACACTTAGACTCTTTAGACTCTCCAACTGAGAGACACCCTCTTGTGGCCAAAGTGGTCACCTAATTGTTTCTTCTTCTTTCTCAAAAAGCTTTTGCAACAACTCCAGAGCATGTCATTACAAATCGGTGCTTTAGCAACTTGCTTGCTGCCATCAGAGATTCATGTCACAATGTTGGACAGCGTTTGACAAATGATCTCTGCAAAGTGCAGCGCGAAAAACACTTCAGGCCCAAAACTGTCTTATAATTTTAGTGCAGGTGGCTTTCAAGGTGGCTCTTGTGACAGGGCGGCGGAGAGAGAGGCGACACAGAGAGACAGCCTACCCTGTCAGCCGGGCCAAGAACGTTTAAGAGAAGTTTAGATGCTGAAGCGACCCTTCCTCCTCCTCCTCCTCCTCCTCCTCCTCCTCCTCCTCCTCTTGTTGTTACATCGTCCTTGCTTCCTTCCCTTTCTTTCCACTGTCCCTCTTTTCAATATATTCCCTCCTTCACCCACGCCGGCCCGCCTCAGAGCAGGGATGCTGCTTGTGATGTGAGGACAGGTTTAAAGTCACACTCACCAGTGAGCATAAAGAACCTCTGGCCATATAAAGAGCTCAATATAACATGAGACTGTGAGAGCCAAGATTTACAGCTACGGACAACAAGAGGCGACGACCTGCACTCTGACTATATGAGCCATATAACATTAGATGCTTACAAACATGTTGAAATCACGGAGGCCTGCTTCACCTCATAAAGCTCCAGCTTCATAGGGTTGTAGAGCATCATTACCTGGCGAGGAGGGCACAGGTAGTGAGTGATACCTCCTCACCTTCCTCTTGTACGCACTGTGATGCAGTTTGTTAACCGTGGAAGTGTGATCTGATCCATCTTCTGCAACAAGCCACTACAAAGAAGTTTTGGACAGATGTTAGCTTCGAGGAGCCAACAGTTCTGCATGCTTAGAAAGTCTGGCATAACAAACTGGCCAGAGTCAAACTGCCACCTGGACTGATTCTCATTTGCTTTTTCCCCCATGTGTTAACTGGAATAACCAGCGACTGGAATCGCATCTATTTCGACTCACCAACATGAACATTTCTTAATGTGGGAGCAGAATTATGTAGCCATAAATCCATGTCAATTTGGTTTCCAAGCCCTGGTTAGTTTGTAATTGTGCAGATTGAACCCAAACAAATCAAATATATAACAATACTTTAAAACTGCACAGATTGAGTTTTAGAGCACAGCAAGCTGTAAAAGCAACATTTACCTATCGTCACCTTATAAAGTTGATGTAGCTGAATGTGTGACCAAAAACCATCTAAAACCAAAACAATTAGCTGAAAGATGCTAAAATGCTCCGTAGGACCAACAGGAACTGTTGCTAATTATACAAATACTGAATGGTGCAGATTTAAAAGGTTAACAATATGTGGAGAAAAGGACAATATCTATGAAATAACAGGCCTGAAATGATTTATCGATTGACAGAAAATCTATTAAACTGAGAAGATGTCCATTTACACATCCTGCAGATACAGAGCGACATTAGCCTTCATTTTGGAGTCATGTTTGTGTCCACATGGCGAATGCAAATCCAATGTTCACTCTCCTTTGAGCTCTGATTTGCTCTCTTCCAACTCTTGACCAAAATATCTGCCTCTTTAGCTGCTAAAGGCCTCACTATGTTCAACTAGTTGCTAGCTTTGTTTGTCTGTTGCAGGGCAGCTCGTGTACAGTTGTCTTTAGAGCTTTTTCGCTGAAAACAGCTGCCTGATGTGGCTGAAAACGGCTTTAATGAGAACAGGGAAAGTGGATGAAAACAGTAATGTTGTCGGCCAAACCAAAACAAACACGATGCGATAAAGCTCAGTGAAATTGAAGTGAGTGAGTCAGGTGATAGATGTCCGTGGGTTTGTCACTACTAGTTTGTCACACATTACATACAAGTAGCTATGTGACCCATTGTTAATATGAAAACATTGATTTTAGCCACTTTAATGACAATTTAGAAAATTGTAAGTCACTCATTGGATAAAAATACCAAACATTTGGTTGTTTTTCCTCATTTCATGTCAGCATTAATTGAACATGTTAAGATTTTCTGGACAGTTTGTCAGACAAAATAAACACTTTGGAGACATTACGTTATTATGTCGGTATGTTTCCCATGTTGGGAACGGCTGGATAACATAACATAACCAAATATAATCATGACGCCCAAACGTAACACGCCATCTTGCGTGCAACTGGCAATATGTTGAGTCATTAGAAAAACATTGTATTAAAGATGTTATGACGTGCCTTTTATCTTGAGTGCCTGCCGTAATGCGGAGCAGTGCATCTGGCAGTATTAGCATTTCACCAATCCTGCTTTGTTTTGCCTTCCTTTGGCAGGACTTAACTTTTTATTAATGTTTGGATGACTGGGTCATAAAAATCTCTCTGCTTGCGGCACAGCGAGATACCACATTACAATTGTGTTTATCCAAATCCAATCTTCTCATATTGTCGAATGCATTAAACACACATACTGCCGCAGCCAACACGGGACATTCCTTCACTTCAGCTGCACATGTGAAAAAGGACCAAGCAGACACACACACACACACACGCACAAGCACAAACTGTCACATCTGTAAACACACAATTACACCACAGAGAAGCCTGTTCTGGAGCTATAGATGTGTGGGTTTGTGCGTCATGATTACTGTTCAGTATGGAGATGATGCCTCGAGGCTGCATGTGTCACGCACACATCCATACATCAGAGCAACATCTTATCCGGTGACGGCGTCAATAGCACGACATCGGGAGGATATTACATCACTCAGGTGGATGATAAAACTCAGTTTTGCGGCATCTGTTAATACTGTGAATTATCTAGTGTACTACTTTAGCTGCAGGGTTATATGAAGAAGTTATGCATATTTCTCTATCTAGGCCACAGGAAAGGTGGGGAGGGAGCAGGGGGGCGGTTGAGGGTGGGGGGGGGGTAATGTGATTGTCAAGACATGCAGAATTCCCACTTTGCTGTGCAAGCAGAGACTGTGTGCGTGAAATAGAGAGAAAGGGGAGAAAAGGGAGAATGAGGGGATGAATGAAGAGAATAAAGGAGAAGAGGAAAAAAATAAACGGCTGTATGTGAGCATGGGCAGACATTAAAGCCCTCACTGATATTCAGAGTGAAAACATCAATATTCAGCCACAGTGAAAAGCTCAACTGCAAGCTTGATTTGAGTTCCCCGTCTCTCTCTCTCTGGCGGTGATGCTGCAGAGCAGGGAGGAGGACTTCTTCATCTCTTTTCTCCTTTCATGTGTTCAGCTCTGAGGAATCCATAGAAAACAGGGATACATAGCTCATACAAACGCACACGCCCGAGAGACACAAACACACGCGCGCATGCTGTGGTGTCGTTTATGCAAAGCCTGAGTGCGAATGAATGTTTTCAGGTTACACGCTAGTTCAAACGCTCACACTGAAAAAGAGAAGAAGAAAAAGAAGAAGAAGAAGAAAAAGAGGGGATGGAGGGGAGTGGAGTGAGTCTGTTGCTATGCAACCAGACTGTGCTGTTTGAGAGCATAACCATCCACTCTGCAATGAGTTAATGCATGCCGGCACACACACTCTCGCACACACACATGCACCCACGCACATGCGGAAACGGTGGGAATCTGCACAGACAGACACAAACACTCCCATGGCTGATTCCCACCGTTCAGACACATCAAAATATTTGACGTGTGTATGCTCGCGTCATGTCAGAATCTCGCTCCCTATTCCCTATGCATGTTCCTGCAGTCAATGACTGGTTGGCTGATTGGTTATGAGAGATTAGGGCCCGCTAATAATAATTCCACTTTGTTGGCGTGAAAGAATTTCCCTCCGGGGATAACTGTTCAGAAAAATGACCTAAAACATATTGTAAATTCCACAAGAGCGTCATTGTGCTCTCATGTGACCCACCAGGACAAATCATTTCAAGTACATGAATACATTGTATTATTCAGTTCTATAGCAACTCCATGTCCCATGGTGTTAGCTTTCAGGCATTGTAATACCTTGTATTTGCATATTTCAAAGAGTCTCATTGTCAGTGGGGAGATGATCTGAACACCCCTCATACATCAGCTCACACATCCACACTGCAGCAGAGCTAACCTGCTGTCATACTAGACACTGTTTCTGCTTGTGTTATGATCATGATGTTATTCATGTATACGCTATTATGAAATGTTTTGACACCAGAGATAACGAAAACCTGGAACAAACTGAATCTGGACAGCATAGATGAGAATCACAGCGTTTAACTTTAAGATACAAATTAACGTGGGTTTGGAATGATTGTGGTCAGTCATGCTCTCACATCCTATACTGGGACTTTGTGTGCAGACTTGAGAAAAATGGGATATTGACATGAGTGCAACTAATTCTTTCGAGAACCTTTTTACTTTTAAAGAGTAATTCAACACCAGGCTAAAAAGCAACGTTGTGCTGCCCTGTTTCACCTCTGACCACAGCCAGCATCACGTGACGAGGACTGGAGGAAGAAAAGATTTTATACAACTCACTCGTTTGAATTAAATTAAGTCTTAAAGTTATGCATAGTTAATGGCGTGAACACTTTGAGTGACAGGTGGGTGCTCTGAAAGCTCGCTAGCCGCGAGCGTCACCCGGACCCGCCTCAACTCTACCGAAAAAAGAAAAAAAAGTATCTACTATGCATTTCAAAAGAATTGTTCTGCCCTCTAGCCAGTGAGTATAATGTTTTGGTATGTCTATATATTTACAAGAATAATGAATAGCAGACATTTAAAACAACATTATTGGCCTGGCAGCTAAAGCAGGTCCTCGAAAAGGTTATCTCAAAACACCGAATGACAGACTGCAGTCAATGGTTGGCCAATATCGGCACAAACTTTTTACAGTTAACATTTTCCATTTCCAGTGTTGATAAAAAGTCTAACTCACTGCAGAGGATGGAGAAAAAGTCTTACTCTGTACTGTAGGACGTATAATTGAATGACTAAGGCACAAGGCATTAGGGCTAACCATAAAAGGAAGGAATTAGCTATCACAACACCACACTACGTACATTAATCCTAATAGTTTGTTTATCCTCATAACTCTTATTGGATCGTTTGTGCTGCTTGGAATGAGTCACATGGTGAGACTTTGGAAGTCAGACATCTGAAAGTCTAGAGTTTCTTTTTTTTTCCAAATCGCGGCACGTTACTAAACAATGTAATGGACAAAGAGTCATGTAAGAAATTATCTTTTCTACGCCCTGTCTGTAATCCATGTGCCCGCAAACGTTTGTGGAGGGGGTATTTGTGGACAATGAAGGGACAGTAGATAAGTGAGTCATAATGGTCTGATGCCAGCTATCATGTGCAGTGTGAGTTTCCGGCGCAGGACTTGGCAGTATTACTTCACCAGCACTTGTTCTTGCTGCGTGCATCTGCTGATTATGATCAGTTCGGATTTTTCTGCTGCCTTCTTTCCCATGCTTCTATATTCATTAAATGTGTCATATTCCCCAGTCCATCTCTTCCCATCCAGTTCTTGGCCTCTGCTTCCAACCTCCTCCCCTTCACCCACAGCCCCTCTCACCCCCACCCTTCCACTATTGGTCTTCAAAGCAGCAAGCAGAAGAAGTCTACAGCAGCTCTTGAAATATAGATTCTATTGCCTGTGGGACCCTGCCTCGTGCTCTGTACATTTCTAGCACAAAAACACACCGCGTGACACAGCTGTATGTGTTGCTGTGCATGCGTTTTCACACACTCGCACAATGTTGGCTACAAACAGATATGTAACATCTTTCATTCCTCCGTATGTCCTTTTGTAATAAAGTCTGTACTCTTGCAGGGGTTTGGCAACCTTTACTAATATCTTTCTCACCTCCTCCACACTATAAAATGGTATATACCACCTATATATGGTCTCATGCACTACCATTGGTGTTAATGACTTTCTGTTGGCTTTTTAAATATATAAACAAGAATAATAGTCTGCAGCCACGCTAGTAGCTCTGTGAGGCTGTACTTTGGTCCAGTGGTGCTTTTAGCTAAATGCTAACTATAGCATGCTAAGATGCTCACAATGACAATTCTAACCTGGTGAAGTTTGGCAGGAAGAATGTTTACCATGTTCAAACATCTATGGTTGGTGGGAATGTAATTAGTTTTGCAGCTACTTGGTCGTAAATGACGGACAAATTAAAATGTTGAGCTGATGAGGGGGTTAGATAAAATGTCAGTAGGATTCATGGTCGAGGAACCTTTAATGTCTGTACACAGTTCTATGGCAGTCGGTCCAATATGGTGGACAGACTGACATTCTAAGAGCTAGCATTGATAAAAACATTTTCAGGGTACTGCAACTCATCCTTTCTTCCCATTCATAGCCCACTTGCCAATGAGCCAAAGTCAATGTTTTCATTTAAGCGAAGTCAGTGAAAGACGGCAAACGGAGCAAGATGGATGCATCTTCTGTTTAAGCAGCAGGAATATTGGTTTGTGAAGGCTCCATCTTCTTCTGATTAGCCAATAAGGATTTGGAAAATCTAACATTTTTAAACCGCAGAGGGAAAAAAAACATAGAGAATGGTTTGCAGCGGAAATCATTTTAAACAAAGACCTAATTGTTTTGTTTTTTTTAAGGACGGGATGTGTATTTACGTTCTCTAATTCGATTGTAGCCGTCGGTCTGGAACAAATAAACAAGGAATGTCCCAATACCAGAAATAGACTAGTCAACACCAATACCAGTGCAATTCCACGAGTCTCAATATCCAATCAGATACCACGGGAAAAAACTGAAACAAAACAATAAGACTTATGTACTTCAACATATGTTTGCATATTGTTTTTTTTGTAAGGAAGTCAAACAGGTGATAATCTGCTCTTTAATATCCATTTTATATTGCTGTGAACACTTCTCCTTCAAACAACTGTATTTATTCAAGTTTCTCGGCAAAAACTCAATTTTCTAAGATAACATTTTAAACACGTCATGATAACGTCATAATTCGCCTAATAGTCACTTCTACTGAATAGAACTTAAACTCACCTTAACACAAGTCAATAGCACCTCCGATACCAGCTGCTTACCGATTTCAACACCGATTTGTTTTGTTTACAATGTAGAATTATCTCCTGGACTCGTCGACAGTGAGTTCACTGAATCAATAAATCACAAAAAAGTCAAGTCTGTGCGTACTGTGTGCAGAGCGAATGTTTGGTTGAGCAGAAAGGTCGATGTGCCGACAGCAAACAGCTGTTGGCGAGAAGGAGCAGAGGAGAAAACCTGCGGTACAGGGCACACGAACAGACTGGTGTACGAAAGAAACCGATGAATCGGAATTTGAATTTCTTCTTTCCTCTCGGATTTCAACTCATCGACGAGACGCCGTTAGTCTCGAGCCCCCTGGTACCTGACTGTTACGTCCCTACTCTACTTGTCTCTGTTTGTCTGTCCCCGTTACTTTAGAACCCATTTGAGTTACAGTAAACACGAGTTAAGTCACAAAAACATCTCGAGCACTTCTCAGCCTATCGATTTATAATGGAACAGATAATCTTACCACTAAGATGCTTTTTGCGAAAATGGGCCTGTATAACTCCATTGTAACTGTATTGGAAACAACTCTCATGGGAGGGCTCTCCATCGCTCTCTGTCTCTCTCGTTTTCAGCCACTCACTATCCTCCAGTCTTTTTCGTTCACTCGCTCCTTTGAGCTCTTTCTCTCATTTCCCATCATCCCTTCTTTCATTATTGATCAATTCCAAAACCTCTCAGATCCCCCAAACTGAGTGTGTGTGTGTGTGTGTGTGTGTGTGTGCATTTCTGTATGAGCGTTTGCTCCAGCCAAGTGGGACTTCTGGACCCACTTTGCTACATTGACATCAGCAGTTGCCGGTTGTGTTCATAACTACAGTGACCCTGTTGTCAGGGCGACCGCCATTATGTTGTCACAGAGCACTCAGGCTAATGGAGGAGCCATATAAATGATGATGCACTGTCCCTCCACCCTCTTTATCTCGCTTCTAGTCCTCTCATACACATACAGATATGCATACATTACTAATAGGCTTCCATAATAAATGGCTTCCTCATTCCTCAGACGCCAGCCATAAATCGATGACACTTTTACCTGACCTCCTTTCTTTTACTCGGTCGCGCAGACACAGCAGCTCCGTTTACCTGAGTCATTTCATCCATTGATTAAAGTTTTATTGTGGCCAAGCATTATCTGCAAGCAAAAAGATGTTGACGTCTGCCATTTTAATAGACTGTGACACACAGACAGACACACACACACACACACCACCAAATGCACAGGCGGCAAACATGCTGTACAGAAGGAAATCATTATCAGTCACATCATGATTCTCTCTGTCAGGGAAATGCTACCAGCGAATGCATGCTTAAAAGCAAAGTTGAAAGTAAAGAGCAACTGTGTTTGAATATTTAGGGTTAGCGTGTGTGGGGGTGTGCGTGTACGCTCACATATCTCTGCCTGTTTGCAAGTACCAGTGTGTGTAATGCCTGTGTTTGAGTCTGCCTGGATGTATGTAGCAATTCAGTATGTGTGTATTTTTTCCACGTGTGGCTTTTGTCTGTTTCGTGTGTGTTTTGTGTGTGTTTTGTGTGTGTTTTGTGTGTGTTTTTTCAACAGTTTGACCCGTTTTTAAGCGGTTGGTTTTCACAAGATACTAATGTCGTTTCCACATCACATAGGATGTATGCTGTTGGTTGGTGATGGTTGAACATATGTGCATTACCAATATAGCACTATATCCATACAATTTGGTTTTAATGACCTTAAATGACATGTGTGTCGGACCCGAGTGGTCCATATTTCTTTCGGGCACTTCTGCATTATCGATCGCCAAGTCGAGATTCATCGCTTTCAGAAAATCCTGAGATCCATATTCATAATTACAACTCGGATGTTGACCTGAAACCTAATTACCGAAACTGGGCATTACGGTAACTCCGTTAGAACATGAACATGGCAAACGATGTGTTTGTCAGAACGCCAAACAGCATCTGAAACCCCCGAATAGGGAAGGGGCATCCAACTATTTATTTTTTTATAACTTTCAGAAAACAGATCTGACAATCACGCCCACTTCACGCGGCAATTGGCAAAGTATGCAGGGTTCAAATAAAGAAACTGCATGAAAGTGTGCTCCATTATCTTCATTGAAAAAATTATATAATCTTACCCCTCTCTAGGGTAGCTGGCTTTCACCTGCTTTAAGAAACGTGTCTTCACATTAGAGTGAAGCAATATAAAGATGCCTTTGGCTCACAATCTCCCAAATTATCGAATAAGCATTTTTAAAGACCTCATTCATTTCAGAAAAAAGTCCTGCTGAACCCCTCACTGTAAAGCTGTTGTAGCATTTAACTGCTACTGTAACTGAGGAGCATTTGAATGTGTGCAAGCCACCCTCCCTCTACAGCTACTCCTCCCAGGCTGTTAGTGTAAATAAGAATGGCTCTTTAAAAATAGCTTGCCTGGTTAAATGAAGGTTACAAATCCTACATGGGCTTCAAAGTCCCAGAGCAGAGAGGACGTGGAGGGGAATGGAGAAATTACACAACAAAAGCACTCGAGGCTCCTTCATTTCCCATTAAATTTCAATGCTGTTTAGATCAGGTGACTTGGAAAGCACCTGCAGTCATTTGAAACCACTTGTATTAGTTTAGCAGTGCATTTTGGAGAAACAGGATACAGAATACAGGACCGTCATGAGCAGGGTTTACCTGCCAATACGGCCGTTAATATTCCAGAATTCCGGCCATATAGAACTACCACCGGACATATGCAGCCATATAACAGCCTACATTTAAGATCTGTCAGATGTGTCAGATCTGTGCACAGCACCGCAACAAAAACACCAAAACAGGAATTATTCTGGCAATCTTTCCCAGTCTGGATAGATTTCCCCGAATGGACGTGTGGAATCTCAACCCGCCGTACCCACGCAGGGCCGCTGGCACTGCTTCTCGTCGAGCATTCGATTAGACTATTTAATATGCTATTACTGAATTTATTTATTTATTTGGCATATTTACCAACGGACATTTTGGCCTAAGATAATGACACAAAAGCAAGGCTGCGGTTGAATAGTCTTTTTTGATAAGAAAGGTTCCTAACTGAGTGAAATGACCTGGAAGTATCTTCAGTGGCAGCCACGATAAGAGCGGTTAGAATTCTCTAAATGCTAAGGAAAGGTGCTTCAATGATTCCTTCCTTATCTCCGTTAGCATATGGTACACTGGAGCACCCTTTTACGAAAAAGGAGATAATGGCGTCTCCTTGCAGCAGCAACATTTAAAGAATTGAAAACATCCTTTTTAGGTATGAATCTATGGACAGGAATCCCTACTTGAAATTTACAACATTGACTTTGTCGTTGCACTCCTGTTCTATGGGTTATAAAGTTGCTAGTGTAAGTGCAGCGGGATTCTCTTAGCACTATTGTTGTCTTTCCTAAATCCTTACGAGTTATCCTTTCATATCTTTCCTTGACCTCATGACATTTTCCATCAAGGTCAAGGAGAAGTGGTTCGGAAAAAATACAAATGATGTCATTTTTATTGATTTTTCAGTTGACTGTTGACTATCGGGTTCATTTCATTTCTAGTCTGTTGTACCAGTGCAGTCCCCGTTCGGGACGTGCTCGTGATGCTGCTTCTTGGGTTTCGAGGTGAGTCTAGGCACAGTACAGTAGCATATTACAGTCTATTCATCATGAGTACAAAAGCTCCCATGAAAATGTTATGGCTTCAATAAAGTCAAAGCCCCATTAAATGTGTATGCCCCAGGTTTGATGAACTCTTTGGAAAAAAGTCGAGGTTCAGTGAAGTAAATCGGTCCAAGGGTTGGCGTGATGATAGAAACTCAGGAACACACACGTATACTATTTACACACAGAGGCGTCTTTCATTATAGCATGATTATTCATTTTCACCACTCCACAAAAAGGTGGTAAAGCAGCAATGTAGCAGCAGAAATGGCAGGTGTTGATGCAGATATGGGAGATGCTCTCCCGCCTATTGCAAATAATGAACTGAAATAACAGCAGGCAGGATGTGCGCTTTTACAAAATTGTTCAGGTCCTTGAGCTGTTTTGAAGTAATGAAAGACGCAATGGAACGTCTTTATAAATTAGCCAAGTATGCTCAAGTTATGACTTTAAGCTGATAAGGACAGAGTTAGTAAAGCTTAATGAGCACAGAAACCGGCTGGTACATGATGACCCAAATAAAAAGTAGTTTTTCTTGTAAATACATCATCCAAGTTGATGATCATTATATATGGGGAAATAGCACGCCATTGCACAGGTACACCTATTTACTGTTTACTGAGTAGATTCCAGAGATTGTTAATTATGTGTAACAGGACGACTACAGTCTGCAAATTTTTTAAAAAATGTCATTGACGTGACAAACTAAGTTTGAGATTCCAGGGCCATCTTTTACTATCCCGCTGAACACACTGCATTTGAATTCAGAATAAATGCTAATTTATACGGGATGTTATTATGTGACACTCCTGCATGACCCCTCAGTATAGTAGAGGTTTATTATACAGTGTAGGCATTACTGTAGCTCTAGTACTTTTCCACGGAGCACAAAAGATCTAGGAAAAAGCTTTATTCCTAGATCGACCGCATTATAAGAAGTCAATTGTATGGCACAGAAGGCTGAAACCTTATTTGACTTATAGATATAAAGAAATAACTCTGGAATGAACAAGTAGTAGTAGTACTGGCTAAACAAATAAGATCCAGGGAGAATTCAATGAGTACATTAAACACATGTGAGGCATAGAAAATCTGCTCCTATCTGACAGACTGGAATACATAAAAAGCTCTGGTAGCTTTTTTTTTTTTCTTTCCTTTTTTCAACCAGAGCCAACAGCGTCTTGACTTATTACTCCACCACTGGGGAGCTCAGCAGACCACACTGACCTTAAAGACTCACTCCAGTGATGAATATCTAAATCACCTCCCCTCTGAGTTCTTCAAATCCATCTCTCCTTTCCCTATTCCCCCTCATCTGCTCCTTGATTTTCTCCTCTATCCCCATCGGCCCACTCCTCAATGGTACTTCTTCAGTTTTTACTCACCGTAACTTTCCCACCACCTTGTCTCCCCCCACCCCCCCATCCCGTTGCGGTCTTCGTCTCCTCCTCAGTGAAGGACAGTAGAGGTTACAGAGCTGTGTGGTTGCCTGCGAGCAGAACAGGATCTCTGATAAAAGGAAGATGAGGTTGATGCTGCCTGGAAATGTACGTGAGCCCTTAATATTCGATTTTACTGTCAACTAAATGCATACTGAAGTTTTTGCGGCAAAGCAGTAATAGCCTTGTGGTTTGAAAATTGAGGTTTTATCCACTCACAAAGCAGGAAGGACTATAGATGGGTGCAGCAGAGGGTAGAACACTCATTGCCACTAAGTCTTTACTTGCATACGGACTCTCTGTTGCCCATTCAGAAACAATGCAAGTTGCTGGAAACCAGTAAAAAAAATACTTTTTGAAAACTCATTTGTATGTGGCACTCATCGTTGCATTTTCCCAAAACGTCCCCCCCCCCCCACACTCGTGCCATATGCTGGCTCTGGCTAGCGAACAAGACACATAATCCTGTGAAAAATGGCAGCTAGTAGAAGTAATATTAATAACACAGTTTATACAAAGATAGCTCTACAAGTAGTGAGAAATAACTCTACAAGGTGTCAATTTATCGTTGTATTATGGATTCAACAAAAAGGAGATATGATGTGTTAATTAGTGAGCTTTAGACACGTTTCCTCCGTGTCCAGCCTTTATGCTAAGCTTAGCTAGCTGGCTGTAGCTTCATATTTAGTGGACAGAAGTGGTATCTGTGTTCTCATCTAACTCTCAGCGAGACAGCGAATAAGTGTAGCGTAATAAATTCCCAGAACGTCAAACAAAGGCTAAAACTTGTTGACTGGAGTGTGATGTAGTCTGTTCCTTGCTGGAAAACCTGCTCGAACGCTCACAACAGTCAAAACAAGCCTTCAGGTCTAAACAAGACCAGCCTGATTCTGGACAGATGGGCCCTTGGGAGCCAAGATGACTCTGAGACCGAGGCAGAGAGACATTTGGGGAGAAGCAGAGGGGGTGTGTGGGGGGGGGGGGGTATAGTGTGGTGGGAGGAGAGGAGCAGTTTAAAAATATGATGTGGAGTTTTGGTGCCTCTCCCAGAGGGAAAGAAAAATTCAAACTGGGCCAGAGACCACACACACACACACACACACACTCACCTACATGCATGCAGCACACACACACAAACACTCAACTGTAGAATTCAGGCACACTGGAAAGCTGTCCAGTTTAGGCAGACAAGAGGACAGCTTGGACAAGAAACTTCTGCAGACAGTTTAACCAGAAACAGAGAGGGGGGGGGGGGGGGG